>PVLD010021164.1:0-32157 GCA_004027595.1 Dinomys branickii | reverse complement strand
GTCTCAGAATCTGTAGTATCTCGCTCCAAGCTCTTCTTGCTTTCATGGTTTCTGTTGAGAAATCTGCTGTGATTCTGATGGGCTTTCCTTTATAGGTGATCTGTTTCCTTTCTCTGGCAGCTTTTAATATTGTGTTCTTTTTCTCGATATCTGGGATCTTAATTATTATATGCCTGTGTGTGTTTTTCTTTGGATTATGGATCATTGGGCTTCTATATGCCTCGCTTAACTGAACTTCAGTATCTTTTACCTTGTTCGGGAAATTTTCTGCTATTATTTCATCAAATATTCCTTTTATATCGTTTGTGAGATCTCCTGCTGTTTCACACACTCCTATAATTCGAATATTGTTACGTTTTGCCTCATCTTGCAGCTGTTGGATTGACTTGTCTTGTGTCTTTGATGATATCATGAGATTCTTCCTTTCATGCTCGTAAGCTGCCATGCTGTCTTCAAGTTCTGAAATTCTATCTTCGGTTTCATTTAAACGGTTTTGCATGCTTTCAGCGTTAGTTTTCAAATCCTGGCATTGTCTTTGGACCTGTTTCATTATTGGTAATTCATTCCTAAATTGCTCTTGTAACGTTTCCATTTGTTTCCTATTTTCTTCTAGTCTTTTGTCTATTTCTTGTCTGTGTGAATGGAACATTTCTTCCATCATTGTTTTCAGCTCGTTTTTTGTCTGAGAAATCATTGTGGGTATGTGGGTTATTTCTGCTTTGAGCTCTTTCATGGCCTGTTTGAGTTGTTTTATTTTGGATGCAATCGTTTCATAACTTGAAGTTATGAGGCTTCCTGGTTCCCCTGTATCTTCACATTCAAAACTTGTTCTGGGTGGGGTTGAGTTTTGAGACTGCGTTTTGTTCCTCTGTTTTCCCATTTTTGGGTATCAGATTCAAACTGTGGAGCTATAAATTCCACAAGCAGTTCAGCAGGCAAAGGTCTGCTGCAGAGGCTGCTCCAGTGATTCCTTCTCTTTGGGAGAATGTCCCTTAAGCTGTCTGCTGAGATTTCCACTTCTACTCCCTACCCCAAGACCTGGCCGGGGCGAATAAACAGCTCACCATCCCAGGATTCTTGCAGAGAGGCCACTCAGGTGTTCTTCCCTGGGTGGAGCTCCTTCCCCCCTCACAAATCCCGTTGGGGCGCCTAGCTAGGTCTTCCCACCCGGGAGATCCCGCAGACCTTCAAGCTGCTTTGATATCTCTCGCTGGGCTGAGCTTCTTCCCGATTCAGGAAAAACCGGTTAGAGCGCGCACTTAACTCACCCTGTGATTGTGCAGACAGGAATGCCGTTCAGATGTTTCTGCCTGAAGCCGTTCTTCCCTCTGCACTCGCTCTCTAGGCTGTACGCGATTTGAACCGAGGTGCGGCCCAAACGCAGGACTGATCCCTGGGGCGCCCAGCTCTCAGGCTCCGCCCACTTCTCGCCGCCTGGCTTCTCAACTGGCCCTTTAATGCTCAGGCCGCGGAGAGCAGCCTGATCAGTTGGAATTTTGCATCCACGGACCGGGCAGCTGCGCGCAAAGGATCGCTCTCTGGGAGAGATTCCCTCTGCTGCTCACCTGGTCCTTGAGAACATTCTTGATGTATAAACTTACTGTGAAGTTACAGTGATTATTAGCACAATGTCAAGTTGACATAAGGACTTTTAGATCAATGCGACATTTTTCCCGCAGGACCTACACAATTAAATAAGGAAACAATAGTCTTGATTATTGTTGTCTAATGTTCAGTGGAACCTTGGTTCATGCATGCTTTGTTTGAAAATAGTTTGGTTTTACAAACACAAGCATTTGGCAAAAAATTCTTTTTGTTTGCAAGCTCTGCATCTGGTAACAAAAAAGACTATAGCCAGTTCTCCTATGCAGACACAAACATGGCCATCTTTTTCAAAATAGTGAAACAAATTAAGTTCAGGAAACAAGGTACCATTGTATATATACATATGTCAGTGTATGAATTATATATCAGTAAATATATTGTTTTTAAAACCCAAAAATAATAATGAAAAAAGTAGTTGTTAAGGAATCACCTTTAATTCCAAAATAATTAGAAGGTATGAATTAGAATCAAGTATCAAGTTCCTACCATTTAAAAACTATTGTATCCTAGAGCACTCAGTTGTAACATATATTGTGAATTAAAGAAAGCAGGCAGATCAAGTATATTTCAGAGAGAAAAGATTAAGGAAGGGTTTATCATTAATGTGTAATAAAAACGAAATTTATTATATTAAATATATATTGGCTCAGGTCTACTCTAATAGCCGTTCTCTGCTTGCAGCAATGCCGTTTGATTTTTAGGCAAAATTTGTGAGCCCGAGAAAGGCTTTTGGTAAACTGGAAGTGTCTACCATATCAGGAAAATGAGAATTTATATATCATTGATTGAAATAGATAACTAAATAGATAACATTTAGTTATCTTCCTACTGGCCAAACTTTTTACTCTAACTTTCTTGCATATCTGTAACAGGAACAACTGTGAGGTCAAATAACTTGCTTAAACACACTTTCTGATGCGCTGAGATGTGGCATTGCAGAAATCCAAGTGACTTCCCTCCTGGTGTTCTAAACCTAACCACTGCTCAATTGTCCCGACAGCGGTTCACCAAATGGCTCCAAAGCAAGAGAACGGCAGAGAAGCATGGTGTCGGTGGAAATTGGACCAGCAACACATGGGTAGTCAGAGGGGTCCAAGGAAATACGTGAATTTGGCCCCAAGATATTTGCTAGAGAAATGCAAGTCTTTAAATTAGTATAATGAGGGGCTGGGCATATAGCTCAGTGGAATAAGTGCCTGCCTAGCAAGCACAGGGTCCTGAGTTTGATCCCCAGTACCACCCAATAAATAAATAAATAAATAAATAAATATACTGATGTATGATTAAGAAGAAGATCTTAGTTAAGGGCAGGCAGTATAATTATTAAGAGTGTGACTCATATTAATTTAGGAACCTATACAAAGTTTCACCTTAAAAATGAGCTAACATTTCACCAAATTATATTTATTTTTTAAATGCTGTGTACAGACAGACATGGCTTTGGTTTGAATCCTTTTTCTATCTAAAATAACCACAAATAGCATTCGTGATGGAGTAGGTAAAGGGAAGTCACATAAAAAGAGTCAAAACAGGGAAGAAATGACCAAATTGTGGTTAATTTCCTAGAGTAATGAAACTCATATATTATATGACTATAATAAGTGCTGTCCAGATACACAAATCTTTGGAGACAGAAATACGTTAGTGGCTGCAGCAGGTTGGGGAACCACTGATACAGAGAGGATGGTAGGCGATTAGAGGTAGGAGATTTCTGTTAGGGGTGATGGAAATGTTCTCAATTCAGTTTGTGGTGATGCTTATGGCTACAAAACATGTGTTGTTCTATCAGAAGCACTGCACTGTACACCGCACTGGTTTAGTGGTGAATTTTTATTGCAGATTAAGCATATGTGAGTAAATATGCTGAAAAAAATCACACATAGTTTTAAAGGATGACAGATGTAAAAATTGGGGCTGTTTTTGCGATCACAGGAGCAAGTCATTGCAATGGAAACATCTATTTGCGAACAACCTAATCATTTGATAATCAGAAAGCAAATGTTTAAGTAATTTACATAATAATATGGAAGGTACTTATAATTTGTGTTTGTATGTTTTACTGTTTATGAGGCTTTATTTTTAATTTTCAAAATTGGATAGGGTTTGGGGTTAATGTGTATTGCATTACAATTTTGTCATACAGAATGCAGACAAACTCCAGTATAGAATTTTTTCACAGCATGTCTGATTTTAAGAAATGGATTAGTGATGTTGAATGGTAGAGATAATTTCTCTGCATCTCTGCAAGTTTGCATCCTATGGTAATTATTCCCTGATATTGCTCTGTTCCGTGTGAAATGTGAGCTTTTTGGTGAATTTTATTCTTTATTATGATAACCTTGAATCATGATTTAAATGATCCATTTATAACACAGTACGAGTGCGTATGTTATGAGGTCACCCAAAACCTTTTTTGTTGTTACTAATGAAATGGTATGAAAATGGCAACTATGTTACTGTAATTTCAACGACGTTTTTATGTCAAACAAGCAAACTCAGATAACATGATAGAAATTGATGCCACTGCTCTCTTTCTTACATTCCTCTTTAAAAGAAATAATAATTAAGTTTGTTGGTAGAATCTAAGCATATACGATGATCACATTCACCACAGGGCATTTGTACCTGTACATGATGTACCTTGCTTTGTCTTTTTCCCCTTCCCATTCCCCTCCCTCCCTTTAAACCCCTTTTCCCCTCATCTGCAACGCTTGGTTTCCATTTTATCCCCTTTTCTCACTTCTTCCTTTTTCCTTCATTCACTCCCTTTCTCTCCTTCCCACCCTCATTCTTTGCTTTGGAAGCCCCACGCTGCCTCAGAATCTGCCGGTGCTAAGATGTTGGGCAGGTGTTCTGAGGACCTCCTTGTGAGCATGCAGATCATAGCTGCACTGATTTTAGATAGGCTTAGACCACTTGTTGTTTAAATATGGTTCATAAATCTGTAATGCAGTGAGAAAAACCAAATGAGTGGTGTTGACCGCAAATGATTTTGGTTTCTGGATTCCTAAAAGATTTATGTGGCATTTAAAACTGTTCAGACAACTGAAAATAAATTCACTATGATATGATCCAGTTGTATCCTCTTAAACAGGTAAGAATATGTAAAGTATATATAAAAGGATAATTGCTTTTTAGCAAATATTTGTTTTTATAGGTAAATGATATTCAGAATAAATCATTGTGTTATCTCATGTCAAAAAATTCAATGTGTAGACTATGTGTGGCAATATAAGGTCTTTCCTTTAAATATCATCTGATATTATTAATAAATCATATATAGTGATGACAATTTCTTCAGTTCTACTTGAGAAATATTAATAATCATGTACAAGGAAACAAATACTACTTGATTAAAAGATATTTTAAGAAAAAACATTTTAAAATAATATTTTAGTAATGGAATTTTAAAGCATAAGGAATTTACATATCACACTGAATTAGTGAAATATTAATTTATATTCTTAAATATCAAAGCTACTACAAAAACAGCAATGCGTGTAAAATATTTAATCCTGTTCACCAAATCTACTTTTGAATCTGTTTTTCTTAACAAATGGGATTTCTATACAACTGGTCCATCAACCAAATGCCCAGCATTGACTTTGACTATTATTTTTCTCAAGTCCATCATCTATTATTAGCAAGCTTTATTGCTTTTCTGTAAAATATATGTAAAAGCTTTCCACATCTTTGCAATTTCATTGCTTTTGTACTGCACATCAAGTTTTATCTGAACTTCTGCAGTAGCTTTTACATGGTCTCTTTTTCATTTCTTATTTTTGAATTTTTATTTTTATTAGTACACGTTTGCAGTTCATGGTGTTTACACACCTTGTGTGGAGCTGGTTTGTGGACATAACACATCTTCATGCAATTTTTCTTTCTTTTTTGCTCTCTCACCCCCACCCATCTTCCATCTTTTGATCCCCTTCCCATTTGAGAAAGATCCATCTCTCTATTTCCTGTTATCTTTTATTTTGCTCTTTCTTTATAATTTGGGTTCATCATGCAAGATAAACCATGTGATATTTAATTTGTATCTGATTTATGTCACTTGACATTATGTCTTCCATTGCATTCATTTTCCTAAAAATAACTCAAGTTTGTCTTTATGGCAGATAGTGTTCCATTGTGTAAGTATTAACAGTCTCGCTTATACTCTTGTGATGTACATTCAAGTCTATTCTTTTCATGGTAAAATCATATATCATGTCACTTCCCTGTTTAAATGGATCCAAATCACAGAATAAAATCTCAACTCTTTTCTGTCACCTCCAGTTCTTCACAGATCTGACCCTTGCAGTACCTATCTGAATACACCTAACACCACTTTCGTCTTGATTCCTGGGTTCCGTATGGGTTTTTCATTATTTTTAGGAGGCTGAAGTGCTACTACCTTCTGTCCTTAAAGTAGCTTGTCTCTTCTCATGGAATACTCATTTCCTCACCAGTTGTTCTTTCTTGTCTTCCCAGTCTAAAATTAAACTTTCCTTTGAAAGACTTTGCTTTTCACCTAACCTAATCACTAGAACCTCTCAGTGACATTTCACTTTGACTACTATTCATCAGAGCACTCAGCATAATTTGACATTTTCTTATTTATTTTCTTGTTTATTGTCTGTTTATTCCAGCTAGAAATTTCATAAGACTTGGAACCATGCCTTAGTTCACAACTACATTATATTACTTTCCTAGAAAAATGCCTTATATGTAGGAAATATGTAATTATATATATATATGCTTTCATATATATTATTATAATATGTAGCAAAGAGAACATTTTTATTAAAGTGGGATCAGTAATATGCATGAAAACCAAATGATTCTCAAATCAAAAGAAGAAAAACCTTTACAGTAAGAAAACAAACAAGTGGAAGGTGTTCGAATAATAACTTTTGGACTTTTATTATTGAGTATCAATCATATTTGTAAACTACTAAGAATATGTATAAATGATAGAAGGATAGATAAATTAATAGATTAATAAATGAATCAAATTGATTTTAGGGAATTAATTGTTATGATGTTTCTCACTGTGATCATATGTAATTTTGAGTAGCTGCTATTGTGGGAAATTGGTACTTGTTACATTAATAAAACACTGAAATTGAAATTTGAGACCTGAATCTGGATAAATGTTCATGTATTTGTAAATATACTAAGGATATTATCTAAAAATGACTTAGAATTTTCATTAATGCATCAGATTGAGTTAGAGTTGAAAGGAAATAAAAATAATTTATGGATAAAAAGAGATAAATGAACACTAAGATGAGTGTAACTAGCAATTATGACCCTAAATGTCTATTTTTAAATTGACTGTATATATACTCGGAAGGTTCTGGGAAGGTTCTGACCCTTCTGTTTATTTCTACTTTGAAATTTATATCACTTGGACTTATCATAAGCTGGGCCTCTTAGATGCTGATTTTGTAACTATTCCTTAAAGGGATTTGTCTAGAAATACTTAGCATCTACCTGCTGTGGCCACTGCAGCTGTTGAAACTGCAGCTTTGCAATGTCTTTTGTTTTCTGCACATAGTAATTGAATCATTAAAAGATAGAAAAGTTGGGGTGAAAGTAAAGAAATATTTCTCCTCATTACTTGCATTCTAGATCCTAACTCAATTTAAGTGGAAGGATGTATTTTGTGAGGCAAGTTCAACTTACTACTTTTAAAATAAGAGTTGTCACAGAGTTGACACCAAATATAGACAGTTATCAAAAGGTTATTTAATGTATTAAAACAATGTTAAAGAATATTTCATCATTTACATGTACTGTTTTGTAACCTCTCTTTAAGGAGAAAAAAGAAAGAAAACCAAACAGAAAATCCTCCCCGTGCATTTGGATGCTGTGTCATCTTCAGGGGCAGGAGTGCATGTTAGATACAAACATTTTTCTTGTGATGGAGTTTCTCTTTGTAAGCTTGGAGGATCTGGGGCCCTTTTTTAACATAGTTGGAATATCACTGGCTGACATGATTGAAAGTCATGGCTCTATTATTTTGCCAGGACAATTTAATTGGAAGGTTGTGTGAGGTTTTATATTTGTGTGGTTTTTTTTGCATATTAGTTATACTTTATTCAATTTTTGAAGCTAAAAAATACGAAGAATCATTAATTTTATAGTCAGTGTTAGAGGGCCCCTGGTGAAATAAAGAACTCAATCAAGGGCTTTTGAGTATGCCTCTGCGCACCTGATTTTCCACCCTGCTCTGCTCTCACCCTATATATGCAGTTCTTCTTTCACTCTACATAAAGCTACTTTAATTTCTCATTTTCACAGTGTTAGGACTACTGTTTGAAGAAATGGCCAAGTGATTATTTCTAATCTGACATTTCAAAGAACTAAGTGCTTTAAAAGCCGAAAAGACACTATGTGAATGAAGAGTATTAAAGGGAATTGTGTATGTTATTTTCTCATACAACTCAGTGAGTTTGTATCCACAGTGATGCCAGCCAGTGTTTAGAAAATATGCATCCCTGTATTTCCAGACAATGTCCCACAGAGTCTGACTCAGCGATGCAATACCACGTGACCACTGTCACTCCGTGCCTGTTTTATTTGCACCGTGACATGACAGTTTGC
This sequence comes from Dinomys branickii, assembly GCA_004027595.1. Lineage (NCBI taxonomy): Eukaryota > Metazoa > Chordata > Mammalia > Rodentia > Dinomyidae > Dinomys > Dinomys branickii. The sequence goes on along the minus strand of PVLD010021164.1, from coordinate 23,958 downwards.
ATTCTTTTGTGTCAGTGCCCTTCATATCCTAAGGTGATGCCACTGATAGAATGTCTTGCCTTGTGTATCTAGACTGGTGACTTTATCCCACTTCACTGGAACTGTACTTATGGTCAATTCCCTAATTCAAATATATAAATACCATTTGGGGGCCTTTTATTATTGAACAAATTTTGCTGGTTGTTGGTTACTCCAAATCATAGGGAAGGATAGCCATAGATAGAGAGATAGAAATAGATATAGATATAGGTATAAGTATAGATATATAAAATCACCAGTCTACTGTGCAGATGTGAACTTGTGTGTGCATGGAATTGGTGATTATTACTCTTGTCTTGTTCCTAATGTAGATGTGTCATGGAAAATATCATCAGTGCAAATCTGTTCCCCACATGGAATTTGTAGTTGCACTGAGAGTTTACTTTGCAATCTTGTATTCTAACATCATTGCTGTCTTAGCCAATAATGTTCTGGACAAGATCTAATAAAGACTCTTGATGCTACTGACAGGATTAAGACATAGGAAAGGCAAAGGAACAGGCTTGGGAAAAATAACAGATGAAAGTTCTTCAGAAGACGAGGTTAGACAGAAGATGAAGAAAGACATTCATATCAAATATCTCAAACTGCTTTCATGAATGTTTTAAATTTTCACTATTGAGCTCTTTTATCTCATTGAACCATTTATTCATAGGTATGTTATTTGTGTATTATTTTTCAAATAAAACCCTCTTCTCTGCCTCAGTCATGTTGTGGGACTTCTGGCCCTCCTTGTTAAATACAGACTTCCTTTCAAAGAAAGCATTTCAAAGTACAACATACATTTTTAAAGCTCTATTTTCATAAAAACAGAAACAAACCAACCAGACAAGCTAGAGAGTCCCAAAGAAACCCATATATATATCCAACTAATGATAAAGACACCAAAGACGAATAATAGAGAAGGAATACACTGTTGAATCAATCATGTCAAGAAAACTAGATAAAACTCATACACACACAAAATATAATTGTACTCATACCTTATACCATGTACAAAAATAAATCAAAGTGGAACACAGACTTAAAAATAGAGCTAGGGATGTAGCTCAGTGGTAGAGCATATGCTTTTCATATTCCATGACTACTAACTCAAAACAACACAAAAGCCTTATACCTGAAACCATAAACTCTTAGAGCAAACATAGGGGAAAGCACATGACACTGATCTTAGCAGTGATTTTTTAAATTGGACACCAAAACATAGGCAAAAATAAACAGGTGAGACTACATGAAGCTAAGTGTTTCTTCAGTGCAAAGGAGATTACAGCAAAATGAAAAAACAACCTCTGCAGTGGGGGAAAATACTTGTAAACCATTTACTGAAGAAGAGAGAAGGGGGAGGGAAGAAAAGAGGGAGACATAAAGAGAATTCAGGTACTTAGTGTCTATAGCACATGGTAAGGTGTTTATGTTAAGATTAATAGCGCTAGTTTACACAGTAGTGCAAATGGACTCTCAAACACATGAAATAACATGAGTCAAAGATAAGAAGTACCTGAGGACCACTGCAAAGTAATGACTATTTTATTTAAGGTGTAGGATTAGCAAAAGGAATAATGGAAAACATTGGGAATGTAGAAAGGAAATAGAAAGAAGTTAAGAAGAAAGTATTCGTTCAATATCAGTTTCTCCATACCCAAAATGAAGAGTACTCCTGAACTCTTTTAGCTTTTTTGAAAAAAATATTTATTAGGTATATATTTCCTGAAAGCCTCTCTCATATACTGGGCATTCTTCTAAGTGTTTGGCATAGAGAAGAAACAAAGGTGACAGGATCTCCACCTTCACAGAGCTGGAGAACTCTTCCTCAGCCTTTATGAAAACATTTATTATTTAACCACCAAGTCTTGCACCTTCTACTAGAATCTTCACCTTAATGCAGAGTACAGCTACTCTCCTATTTGTCCTCTATTTCTCAGTGTGCCTGTTGGCTGAGGTGACGATAGAACTTACTGTCCAGAGTATGTCACTTCTAAGAGTGAAAGAAGTTGCTGTTAATAAATCCCATTAGGATCTCAGGTGTACATTGCAACTTTCGGTAGTAAATTCGAGTGGCGACATATACCAGTTCTCTTTGAAAATCGTAATTTCCATAGGAATGTATTTATCCACAGGCTATGACCCGCATTGTTTCTTTTTCATGTTTTACCTATTTACCGTGTGCCTAGCAGGCATAGATTTACCCAGTTTTCATCCTGACCTGTCTTGTATTCACACATCCTCACCTGGCCTCTTCATCTTATTATCTGTCTTCAGTGAAGATTTGGTGAGTCTGCCTAGCAAGAATCCCCCTAGATGAGAGGACTAGTCCTAGTAATTATCCACTCACTCATCTCCCACTCTGATGCTCGGCTATAAATCGCTATTTACTTTTGATGTATTTAGAGGTGAGCCTAGTATCTCCCCTCTACTGGTTAACCACTGCTGTTCAGCAAACATTTCTGCTTGTAAATAAAGTGAGATCTTGTCTCCTCAGTGTAAGAAACTGAAAGAGTAAATAAAATCTAAAAGGCGCAATAGATATTGTGAAAGGGAAAGAAACTACTCAAAAAGAAAGAACAACTGGGAGGGAGGAAAAGAGAAAAAGAAAGAAAGAAGGAAGGGGAAAATATATACACACACAAGATGGCTAAGATAATTGTACAATGAATTTCTGTTGGTTTATTGAAAGGAACAGTTAGTGCTTAATGGTCAGATCAATTTTGCATGCCTACATATAGTAATCTGAACAACTACTTTGAAGATAGCAATATACAACAACCCTCATTAATTTATCATCTTGCTTTGAAATTCTTTATTGCTTTTATTTTTTTTTCTTCTCTTCTAAAAAAAAGAAATTTGGTTAAGAGCATCTTTGTCAGCTTTCTTGAGAACATTTCATCCTATCTCGCCCAGGATAAGCAATTTACTGTGGCACAGGTGGGATAAAATATTTTTTCTGTGGCTTCATGGCTCTTTGTATGTATCTTAATATTTGCCGCAGTATTTTATCGACCTTGCTTCCTTAACTAGATTGTAACTATTGAGGGGGGGGGCAGTTTTTATCTTTTAAGAACCTGGTGCAAAGTAAATACCCAGCATTTTTTCAACTAGGTCAAATCAAACTTTACAGTTTTAAAACTGTAGTCAAATGCGTTGACCTTCTCGTTGTCATTTGTATTTCTGATATCCAATAATTTTCCGGGCAATTACCCTGCAATTCATGCATATCTTGGAAACATGTAGTGATAAGAATTTAGAGGATTTCATTTGATAAAGAAATAATAATTTGTTTATGTGTTGTTAAATGTAGACACAACTTAAGCCATGGATATAAAAGAAGAGGTGAAATAGAGAATAGGAGATGAAGGTCAGTGAAGCATCATTTGGAGGAAAAATCTATAATACATATTAATAAAGCTTAAGTGGTACACAAAACTATTAGGTATTATTTACTGAGACAAGAAGGCCTGCTTTTAGAAAGAACAGATTTCTGACCGCAAACAAGAGCTTGTTAAAGTGCCCAGTTTAAAATATATCTAAAAGATTTGGCTGGGTGTGGTGTCACATGCCTATAATCCCAGCGCTCAGGAGGCTAAGGCGGGAGGATTGTTGCAAGTTTGAGGTCAGCCTGAGCTACCAAGTGAGCTCAAGTCCTGCCAGAAATGCATAGTGAGACCCTGTCTCAAAAACACCAAAACAAACAAATAAAAAGGTTTGTAAGCAAAAAATGATGAATTTGAGGGTGATGAGTGTAGACCTTCGCTTTTACGTCTGTGGGTGATATTCACTTATAACAGAAAGAGCCGACAGGGGCCCTGGTGTCAAGTCTTCAGGAAAGCCAACTCGAAGAGATTTCCTAGAAGAGGAAACGCTTGGAAACAAAACTAGGAAGGAACAATCTAAAAGCAAAAGTAGTATAGAATGCCATTCCAGAGTTTGAAAAAAGGAGGTTCCAAGAGAGATGGATACCTAAGGAAGGAAAATGCCACCGAGATTTCCAGAATCACTGAAACATGAGAGTGTCTTTTGTATTTAATATCATAAAAGTTGCTATGATTAGATCAAGAATGCACTGCAAAGGCCTCATGTACTCATCAGCAGGGTTCCAGGAAGGAAAGGGAAGCCTGGGGTGACATGACGGGCTGCCATGGGAGGGGGTCTGGTTAGAATGCACAGGCTGCAAGGGGGGTGACCTGAAAGGGTCTCCTTTCCTGCTCCTTGCTTCTCTCTGCTGCCTGACCAGCAGACACCGCAGCTCCTCCGCCCAGGCCCTTCCCCGCGCTATGCCTGTGTTTAAGCCCGAGGGACGTGGACCGGAACTTCCCAATCTGTTAGCCAAAATCAATCTCACCTCCTTTTACAGGTGAGTGTTGGGTTCCTTCCAGTGATAAGAATATGACTAAGTCAAACCCTTTAATGGGAACAGTTGGAATATAGTCGTAAGAATAGAAAATAAATAAATAAATAAATAAATAATATGTATATATGTGTGTGTGTGTGTATATATATATATATACACATACATACACACACATACACACAATATATATATTATTTTAAAGAGAAAAAATAATAATAAATGGGCAAAAACAAAACAATACTTGGTTACTTTTCTCTTGATGCTGAGACAAAGTACCTGACACTCATAGTGAAGGAAGGACAGGTTTATTCAGCTCACAGTTTGTGGAGGTTTCAGTCCATACCCGGCTGGCTCCAAGGCAGAGTCAGATGCTACAGTTCATGGCGGCAGAAGATAGCAAAAGCAACAGGAGCCGAAAGGGAGGCGAGGCGGCAAGCAGCCTGTTTTTCTCCCTTACATGCACAAAAGGATCTATCCCAGGGCGGGTGCAGCTCTCATGCCCATAATTAATCAAACTCTAAAAGCCTGCCCCATGACAACATGAGTGTCTTGGTTACTTTTCTCTCGTTGCTGAGACAAAATACCCAACGCCCAAAATGAAGGAAGGAAAGGTTTATTTAGCTTACAGTTTGTGGAGGTTTGAGTCCATACTTGGCTGTTTCAGAGGCAGAGTGGCACGTGGCAGAGGGCAAACTGTTCAGGGCAGTAAACCCCCAGCAAATGTGTGGAATTGCAGGCAAGCAGCCTCTTTCTCTCCTGTACCTTGTAAACAGCCTGCCCCCACCCAGGGGCCGTGTAGCTCTCACCCAGTCTCCATGCCCTCCTTTTCCACAGGCTCAGGATGTATACAAAGTAAGCAACCCGGCTTCCTGCTGAATCACTTAGTTAACCTTATAAACTTCCCAAATTAACACAATAAACAACATCCCAGAAGGGTAAGGGCATGTCCTTTTCACCCCAAGATCTACAACTGCTGAGTTACTCAGCTAAACCTCCAGACTCCCCAAGTTGACACAATGTATCAACCGTAACAGTGAGGCTTTGGGGGGACACCCAAACACAAACCATAACAAACACAAAAATAATAAAAACAGTACAGGATTTCAAAACAAGATGATAGGGATTAACAGCAGTTGTTATGTTACATACTGTTGTCTTCAATGATGTTGCTCACATTACCAGATGTAAGAATGCAAGATTGACTGAAGAATTAAAGAGAATAAAAGGTAATTTAAAAAATTAGAAATGATACAAAGTTTCACTAAGCAAGATGGTAGGAATTCAACTATGGTTGTTATATTGCATACTGTTGTCTTCAAATTAGTTATTCAGATTACCAGATACAAACATGCAAAATTGGTCAAGAAAAAAGAAATTAATCCTTAACTGTTCCTTTTAATAAACATATAGACATCAGCAGTACAATTATCCTAGCTATCCTTGCATATGCATATATATTTTCCCTTCTCACTTTCTTCCTTTTCTCCTTTCCCTCATCCTAAAATATATTTCTGATTTGAAAAATTCATAGAAGCCAAAGAAGAGGACTATGGCCATGCAAAGATATAATGCCCTCAATGATTTGTATTCTAAAACTCAACCAAATCTTTGAATAGTGTCTGGGCAGTGAGCTGAAGGAGTGTGCCTGTGGTTATAATAGTAGCATTGCTGAATACGGAGGTTAAGGTATTGATGACAGCAGTCCATCAGAGAAAGAGTAATAAAGAAGAAAGTCATGATAATTATAGCCATGAAGGTAAAGGGGGATAGGACCAAATACACAGTAAGAATTTGGTGAAAGAAAGAATGTTGGAAAGAAAGGATGTTCTCTTTGTTTATCAGTTCAAAAGAGGATTTATGAGCAGACAGAAGAGTTTCTAAATTTGACCATAGAAAGAGGAGAGCATGTCCAAGGGTTGGCTCCTCTTTTAACAAAAAAGGAGAAATATCACCTTCAAACAAAGTATGCACATGGGAAAATGTTCTTCTGTGTTCTGCTTCTTAATTTCCAATGAATGTTTAAGGTGAAAAAGTGCTGTATTTTCCTCATTACTAAATAGTGTAGCTCTTTGAGCACTATCCTATTGATGGAATTAAAGAGGTAAGTCTCTTGGTTTGCATATCAAATATAATGAAAAAGTAACTAACGTATCTCACTCTTTATCAGATCCTATTTTAATTCTCATATAGTACATCTTAATAGCATTTTATATTACATTAAATCATTTTAAACTGTAAGAACCCTGGGCTGGGGATATAGCTCAGTGGAATAAGCGCTTGCCTAGCAAGCGCAGGGTCCTGAGTTCGATCCCCAGTACCGCAAAGAAAAAAAAAAAAAAAAAAAAAGAACATCACATTGTAAGAACCCTGTAAGTTAGGTATTATTCTATGTATTACAGGAAACTAAAGGCCAGAGTATTTTATAACTTCCCTGGACTATATAGTGGTACAGCTAGGCTTTAGACCCAGTCCGATTGACTCCAAATTGTTGGCTTTTACCTATTTCAAGTAATATTACTCATGACCAACAGATTTACCTGTGTGTTTGTCTACTCATCCTTCCAACAAATATACTCATGGAGTATACATTCTTTACAGAACTGCATGGCCCCGTAAAGCAAGTTCTCTGTAAAATGTTAGGCCAGAGACTAGCAAGATAGGATGAACAATGGCCTGAAGTGTTAAGAAGCTTTGTATCTGCTTAATACTATAGCTAAGAAGTACTGTACAGATTATAAGTGGAATGTGACCTATATAAGGGAATTGAGCAGAAAAGTAATTAATAATATGAAGCAATATTATTTAAACTATTACAGTTCCTAAAATCAGTTCTCATGTAATGAAAAAATGACATTTGAAAAGCTTTAAGAATTGATAGAATTTAAACAGACACAGATAGGAAAACATATACTGGACTCAACACAAAATAAGCTATGAGAAGGCTCAGGGAGGGAACATGTGGTGAGTGTACAAGGGGAATGTGAAGCTCTTTTCCCACAATATCTAACCTTAGACTCAAAGTTGAAACCATCAGCCATCTTGCAAAAGAAGGGCCATGAAAGTTTTGTTTCCTTTTGTTTAAGTATAAGGTATGACACAATTGGAATCACATTTTAATAAGATAAATATTACAGCACTTCCTGATTTCTTCAAGCAGAGGTTTTGGAAGTAGAGAAAGAAATCAGAAGACTTTCAAAAGTACTAGTGAAATGTTGCTCGATTGATGTAGAGGTATTCAATGTCTTGCCTTGCACCCAGACTTTCAAATATTTATTTCTGAGAGGTTGCCTTTGTAACCAAATGGGTTGTTTTTCTTTCTCCTAAACTTTCCTTTCTACTTTTTTGTAGACTTTGCTTACTTTTCTATTTAAATACACACATGTGATTGGGCATTTTGACCCATAAAGGCAATATGTAAATTTTCTGTTAGAAAAGATAAAATCATTGCAGACTAGAGTTGGCAGGGAGGTAATTTTAATAGGTAAAGAAAAGAAATATTTTCCCTAAAATTAATGAGTGAATCTTTTATACCTGTGTTTGCTTACAAATCCTGAATTCATAAATAGGTTTGTAAATAACAAATACATCAATAACAATATTATTTGAGTTATTGTGTTAGTTATGCTGGCTGTGGTAAAGAAGAACCCAAACTGGATCTGGTCTCAAACATAATTGGCACAAAAAAAAAATTCTGTGCTGCGATTCCATTCCTGTTTTACTGGGAAGTGGGCACACTAACCACAGAGAAGGGTGGGAAATGCAGTTTCTTCTTTCTTTGGTTGCTTGTTTTGCTTGTCTTTTTTGTTAGCGTATGTTTGCAGTATGTAATGATTACACTGAGGATGGGGAGTTTGTCGTGCACGTAACACATCGTAACTCCTTTTTATCCCCTGCCCCTCCTACCTTTCCCTTCTTTCTCCAGCGCTTGTTCTTCCTTTGATTAGCAAAAACTCTACTTCCATTTTTATTTCAATTCTCTTTTTTAACCATTTTCCTTTCTTAATTTCTTTGTCTACTCAACACTATCACTTTTTTCCAGAGTTAAGAAAAATAACATAGAATCGATTATCATTACAGTGTCCTTGATAAATATTACTAGATTATGAAATCAAATAAGGCCTGAAGCTGCCATCATGCCTTGGTCCCTTACATAACCAGCGAACCTTACTTGTACATAAGCAAGCTTAACGCCTAACTTAAGGAGAGTATTTGTGTATCACGTGGCAAAGCGGCATTCCAAACAGAGCAACTGAGTTTCACTCACTTGGACACAGTCATTTGGATCCAACTATGTTCAACTAAGGCAAATATTGAGCTATAAACAATCAAGCTGCTGCTGTGCATCTTACTTCTCTTTCCGTGTATAAATACTTCCTGCCAGACTTGCGAAGCAGAGCTCCTGAGCTTCCTCGCTTCTGGTTATGGTTCTGGATGGTGCTCCTTCATGAACTGCCTTTTGCTGAGTTACACTCTGCTCAGTTGAATTTGTCTAAAGTCATTATTTTAGCAAACTATATGAATAAGAGAGGATATGTATGTGAATATGTAAAATATGTATAAAAATATGAGAAGATGCTATAATTGAATCAGTGTCAGTTAAATAATTGTTAAAGATAATAGAGAAAATATAGAAATACACTTCAATGCATTTGTGTGTTCAACAATTCTAATAGTCATTTTCCTCTGCAAAATTCCAAGTTGCAAAATCAGTTGAGGAAAGTGGTGTTTAGCAAAGTAAATAACATCAGTTTCACTAATATAGCTTTGAAAACAATTTGGGCAGGAAAGAAGCTGAGCTCGTGTTTTATGTATATCTGCTGTCTTGTGTAGGTCAGGAGTCTACAGATCAAACTGAGGATGAAATAGTGGACACCAGTTTTAGTATATCATCTTTCAAACTACCCATATGCACTTCTAGTCCGCTGAAGTATGCTGAAGCCCTGAGAGAAAAACAAGCTTCTTTACCTGCCCTCACCCAGCCATCTTCTATACCTCATCCAAAACCACTAATTAAAAATGACATAGTATTGGAGGGGAGGAGAAGAAAGTTTTTTCCTACACAAGGACCTGGTATAAACCTCCAAATGCTTAATGATGTTGATGGATATTACACAGAAGAAAAGAAGCAGGAACTCCATCATGCAAAAGTAACAGCTGTAGCCATGGCACACGCTGCCCAAAGAAGAATTAGCCTAACTGCTGATGAAAATTTAAACAAGAAAAAGTATATTGAACGGAAGCTAATTGAAAGACATAAGGAGACCATTCAGAGAGGTTTACAGCAACTTCTGCAGGAAAGATTAAACTATCTTGCAAAAGTTAGAGAGAGAAGAACTCTCTTTCTAGAACAAAAGTACCAAAAGGCTGCAGACAACATATTAATTCAAAACTTAAACAATGAGTGCACCCTTTTGCTCAGAGGAATGGTTAACATAGACAGATTGAACGAGAATGAAGCTGTCCTAAGAGAGAAGAAATTGAAGGTTCAGGAAAAGCTTAAAGCCAAAAAATATCAAAAGGTTTTATGTAAGCACATGAAAGAATTCAGGTAGGTGTAGTTTATATATGATAGAAGTTTGTAAGTCAATTACACGTGGACATTGCATACTAAATAATGAATTCTAATAAATGACATTTTTATTATAGCATGGTACATTCTACCTTGGATAATGTAAGCAAACAGGAGAAATAATGCACTACCATGTTATCAAAGATTAGGCAATAAAACAATGCCTTCTTCCCTCCACCTTATACTCTTATTGCCCTGAACCAAGATAGGTTCAGCCATGCTTGTTGTCCTAAACAACATTATCACCAGCCTTTTGACCAGTACCAGAAACCTGAGTCCTTCCCAACTTAGCTTCCCACAGTGTCAAAAGCTAATGTGCTTTTCTGTCCTATTACTGCTAGAAGGAGTGTTCCGATGGGTCCTTCTCTGCCATTGCATACTTTCCTACTATAAGAATTCACAGGACCATCTCTATCTCTCCTCTCCATTTCTCCTGGCATACCTGTTTGCTAACCTACAGACCTCAACTGTTTTTAAATAAAATTCTGATTGTATCATTTCCTACTGAAGTATACTGATAGCTTGTTATTCCCAGAAGAATGAAGTTTAATCGCTGAGTGGCATTTCAGAAAATATGCTCTTCTCTAATATCATCTCACACTAAAATTTTCTACTGGTTTCTGCCCTCTTCACCTAACAGTGCTCTGCTCTAGAGAAAATAAATTAGTCTCCACTCTCCAACTTTCAACTTCCTTATCTCTGTGTTTGCTGATGCTTTTCCCTCAAATATGCACTCTGCTAGGGCACTGTATATTATAATATACCTATTATATGTATTACCCAACGAGAATCTCTATGGTATTATGCAAATCACAGTACTTTGGGGGATTCAAATTAGTAAGTAGTGATTAAATGAGAAGGAAAAGACATTCTTTCCTCAAAAGAAACACATCACAAGTGCCCAACATTTGTCTCTGTGAAAAGCTAGATTTCCTGCTTTTACTCTCCATCATTTCAAATCTAGCAACTTTCAGTAGAAAGCCTATATCACAGTTAGTTAGCATGTGAAGTCCTTTATAAAATAATTTGGCTCATCCTTCCACTTCAGGGCCTAGTACTGTGCCTCATTAACAAATTCAGTAAATATTTAGCAAGGAAAACAAGTATAAATTGCAATTAGCAATAGGTATAACTTAATTTAAATCATACTATAAGAAGTCTAAATATTTTTGCTTATTTATTCTCAACGTATTAAACTATTGAGAGAATTAAAATTTTTGGTAGATAATAAATGCGAGTGACAAAATATTTCCTTCCTCATCTCTAGCAAGGCTGAGTTGAGACATCTTTAAACAAGACATTCACTAGAGAAAAACTTAACATATTTATTTAATTAAAAGTTTTACTAGGCATGGAAACCTTCAGAAATGAAGAAACAAATGTTCAGGGAAAACTGTCTTTATGCCTAGGAATTTGATAAAGAACAGACAGTTCAATAAAAATACGGTTGGAAAAGAACGGTGTCTGGCCTGAATGGTGCTAGACTAGGCGGAACTGAGCAAGTTCCTGTTCTTTGTGACCCTTTGTGCAGTATTCCTTCCCTCCAGCTATGGACCAGGACTTCTGTCACAGTGTCGTTAGAAAGGACAGACAGGAGAACTTCAGAGAAATCATTCTGCTTCTATAGTTTTCTCAATTTCCTTTGATTTGAAAAACTCAATATGCTAAAGTGCCATATTTTTAATAGGATTTCCTGCATGCCATCAAAACTTTGACAAAGATGACTTAACTAAGTGTCAAAGTGTTCATTCACTTCAGCTTTCTTCTGTCCTCGCACATAAAGATGAATAACACTCTTGCTCCTCTAAGAACTCACAGTCCTCTGGCAAACAGAAACATATATTTGAATTCTCACAAAAAGTAGGAAAAAAAAAGTGCAATTACCTATTAGATTTGGGGAAACTACAGATGGTGAAAGACCATCAAGTGAGCAAGTTTGGAAAGGTTAGGATAGGTAGTGTGAGGAGAAAACGAGGTAATGAGTATTTTTGTAGCAGAGGGATTATGCAGGAAAGTAGTTGAAAGTGTAATTCCTTGAGAAACATGAACTCAATTAGAAAAAGTCACTAAGTCTCAGTGGACACTCATGTAGTAAAGACCGTTAGGAATCCCACAGAAAGAGGTGGTGAATTTTAAAGATGTAGTTTACCAGGAAACCTTCCTTTCAATAAAATGGGTTAGAAAATGATCCCTAGGAGAAACTTTGGATAATCTGTCTCAGGCAAATGTAAAAAAAAGAAATGAAGATTGTTTTATTTAAACTAAACTTATTGGAATAGAAGCTCAAAGAAAATTGACTCAAAATATTTCAGTCTATATGTTGTTACCTTAAATTTCATTAGTTGTCAAAGAATATATTTTAGGAACATAGAATATATGGCTCACGCTAATATAGCAAGTGCACACCCAGAAATTTTATTTAATCCAGCAATGAAAAATAAAGTAAGATGTTACAACTAGTCTAAATGAGAATATACAGTATGAATATATATATGGAAAAAAGAATACTGAAATAAATTTATAAGTATATTCAGAGCTATTCAATATCTACTGGAAAATAATCAATGTAAACTCATTGGACAAAATCTGTTACATTTTTATTTAAAAGTAAATCATATTGTTCAATTTACAAAGTAGTAAAATAGCTCATAAGAGATTGAAAGGCATGGACATATTTGAGTGGTATGTGAGACAGAACCCCAGATAACTTCTTTTCACCCTTTCAAAATCTTTCACACATGTTTTCATATTTTGAAACTAATCAACCAGTTTTACACTAGTGATATTTTAATTGGCCTGTCTTTCTGTCTGTCTATCTAGCTGAACTCTCTTCTATTGTAAGTTTCTGCTGAGATACAACCCTTGAAAGCATACAGGAATAAGCCAATGTTTTGGTTATATAAGTATACCCCCAACATATTATTGGGTTTTACTCTCAAGGTTTTAAAATATTGACTATTAATAAAAGAATTTAGAAAGGAACCATGACTGAAAAAAATAAACTTCGATAGTTTTCTTCAGTTCTGATACATTTTTAGGCCATGGATCTTCACTAATGCATGAGCCAGTTGACCTGAAAGCATTGTGATAGATCCCAACCACTCCTGAAACTATTACTGAAAACATTGCCACTGCTGTGGAACGAGGGAGAATGAAAAAGGAGAAATCAAAAAGGTCTCACTTAGGAAGCTGATAAATGATTCACAAGAGAATTTAGGCATGAATTGGAGCAGTTGAGATGAGAGAATCTGTACCCCAGATAAAAACAGGCCATGGGGTCCTGGAATGCTCTTCTTGTCCACACTCTAGGAAGTGATGACACAGTTCAGTGCAGGGCAGCATGGTTTCCATTTTGCAGTAGTGCATCAGTTAGAGTGAAAGTCCATCGAGTCAGTGATTATGCAGTTCTGATATTTTCTACTTATTTGGCCCAGTTAATCACATATTATCTTTGTTACTCACTATGGCCTTTATATTCTTCTTATTATTATTCCTGCCAGCAACCTTTGCCATAATCATGGCTAACTTCCAAATTCATGAGAATAACACGACCAATTAATTACCTTACAGACACATTATTGAGTTTCTCCAATCTTTACCATACCTGATTATATTTTTTAATTTGAAAAACTATTTTTAATAAAACCACAAGTAAATTAACAATACTATCCAATAAAATAAATGCAAAACTAATTATACTAGGTAAAGCAATATAACTTGGTGCAAATGACCAAAGAAATATACGCAATATGGGCCCATTGCTGTTCCCTGCCAACTCATTTGCATCCTCCTTCGTGGCGATCCACATCATAGAGTTTCTGTAGATCCACAGCAATGAACCTAATGCTACAAGACTCAAAGTGAGCATAGAATGTGTTGACACACCTGCCCTTAAGTGAGCAAGAGAAGTGGCAGCTCCAAAATGAAATGTTTTGCACTTCAACTACAACTAATTCCAAATTCAGAAAAGGGCAATGATATTCTAAAAATCATGAACAAATTCCTCCCTACTCATGCTGCTTTTTGGTCAAATATTTATATTAAAAATGTTGAAATAGAAGTGAAAAGGAAGACAGAGCATTTCATTATTTTTTAAACTCAGTTCTTGATATGCAGTAGCAATATGGTCACAAGTAGGTTCTAACAAAACCAAACGTATCAGAAAGTGAAGCCAAAAAATATTAATCCTGTTTGTCTAGTATTTCCAATAGTGAGGTAAAAATAAAAGGTATATACATGCATGATCTACGAAGTATTAATTGTGTAACTTCTGTCATTTTGCATGCAATTTAAATGCTTTTTATTTTCATTTGAAATGGACATTTCAAATATTAAGATAAAAGTCGCTTGCATGAGTGAACATGGCTACAGAAATTCTGCAGAGAGGTAAAGTTTGCTTGAAATTTCCAGCTTGATGTGCATGCTTTTATTAAATATTCAATATGAACTTCTGCATCCTACTCTATACTTTTCTGTGTTCATGTACACATGAAGACAAGTCCCTCTCCCATTGATCATGGCATTTTCTTTCATAATTTGCTACTTAATGTCAGTCTGTGTAAAGAAAATTAAATTAATAACATACCTAACTTTAATAAACTCATTCGCCTAGACACACAGAGACCTTCTCACTGAGAGCCACCCTACTTCTCAAATTTTAAACCATTGTAAGTGTTTTCTGATGAAAATCTACCTTTCAACTATTTTCTTCCATTACTGTCACCTCACAAATTCTTCAAATATGTGATCACATTCATTGCTCAAATAACTTTTGTCATACATTTATTTCTAGTGTAGGATCTGGGATTCTTTAAACCTTTTTTGCATTTTGTCCAGTGACTCTGAAGTCCTCCTGTTGCATTGCTTCTGCTGTGCTAGCCCCTCTCCGCCAAAAATTCTTACATGGAACGATCTAATGATCTGTCTTCACTTCATTCATTCAGGTTAGAAGTGGTTAGAAAAGAATCACTGCCTTATAGATTTATGCAAATGCTAATTTTATGACCTACAACTTTATCTTTCTTCTGTCACTTCCACTTGTCCCCACTATCTGCCAGGGCAATTGCAAACTTTCCCCAGCTGTAGATCTTCCTATGCAAACTCAAATGTGGGCTCTCAAAACACTACTTCATTTCCCAAAGAAATTCTAAGCCTTCAATTTCAAGTTAATGAAATTTACCATATCCATTTCTATAAAATTCTGTAAAATCATGAGTTTATCCTAACTTCTGTTTCTACTAAGGATTAGGTTTCCCTTGATAAAAGCTAACATTCTCCTTACATATGCTCTTAGTAACTAAAATCACATAGTATAAGACACTTGTATTAGTCAAAATAATGGCTCCCACAAAGGTGGCGATCGTAGTCTGACCCCCAGGACTATGAATATGTTGAAATACCACACCTGTGAATGTGCTGGTGAAGGGGACTCTGAATATGTAATTAAGGATTTTAGTAAATCCTCATTAAATTAGGGAGATTACTGGATTATCCAGGTGGGCAGTGTGTAATCACATTACACTTTAAATCCAGAAGCAAAAGAGAAAGTCAGATAAATTCAAAGCCTGAGAAGCACTTGACATTGTTTGCTAAGTTGAAAATGGAGGAGGCACATAAATGTATGAGAAGAAAATGAATTTTGAAGACAGAAACTGTGGCATCAGACCTCAAGACTTGCTTGGGAACCGCAGCCTGGATGAGCTCTTGATTTTAGCCTTGTGAGAATTATGCACACAATTCAGTGACCACAATGCACCCAGAACTGTGAGATAACACAGCCCCGTTGCAAGCGAGCACATTTGTAGTAATTTGTCACACAAATGGGTAGAAAAATGGAGATTTCAGTTTTGTCTTTCTTTGTTCAAGCTGACTCTGGCTGTTACTCGGTTGCTTTGGTTTACAATTCCGTTGTATTTCTACATCACATGACAACTTAAAAAATTCAAAACATTTAAATTGAATGCATTCTAAATAGGTCTACATTAAATAAATCTGAAATGTAATATATATTCAAAACAATTATAAATGTAAATTTCTACCTAAATGCTCTGGCCATATAAATGGGTATTATTTTGAATCTAGCTATCAATTTGGGGACAATCAAAAGCTTAATAATATTGAATGTCATGTCTGTCTGCTAGTTTAGGTTTTTAAAATTTCCATCAGCAATATTTTCTGATCTTCAGATATAGTTGTTGGATGTCTTTTTTTTTCCCCTCATAGTAAACTTATTGCCAAGTATTTTATGGTCTCTGTTCATATGCAATGTGTAATATAATCTCATTTTTCCAATTGTTTGATGTTGGTATGTAGGAATATAATTTATTTTTGGGTATTTCTCACTTTCAAATGCCATTAAGGGATTATTCTCTGTATATTTTATCCATAATTTATAATCTATATTTGTGAGGATGGTTAATTAAATGTACTCTCTAGACTTACCTAGTATCCTTTTCTGTGTATTCCTCTTGCCATGAATTCTAGTTTACTACATGTTCAGCCATGACTACAGTTTGATCTCTAGATGCATATTGGTAGTAGCTTTCATTGAATGGTTATTAAATGTTAGGCAGTTCCTTTAGGCTTTTAGATAACTTAGCTCAGTAGACTTCTTACCAAACCTGGTGAGTTGGCTTACTTTTGCCTAAAGGTGAAAATTGGTAGACAGAGCATTATATAAGTCATCCAAAATACCATGAGCTTCAAAGCCAGATTTTAAACAAGAAGAATGGATGTACCACCTGCACTCTTCATGGCCCCCTACATTAAGCTCCCTGGGCATAACCACATGGATAACCAGGCTCTTGAAAATCAACATTAATCAAAGAACTATAATCTTTCTCCCATCTGGCTATTCTTCCTACATTTCCTGTTCTGATGAATGCCAATGTTATCCATCCAGAAAAAGGAATTACTAAGTATTTCTCTAAGAAATTTTATAGTATTAACTCATTTAGGTCTTTACTAAACCCTAAGATTTGAGTCTTGTCTCAGAGTTTGCAGGCAGCTGCCTTCTTGCTGTGTCTTCGCTTCTGTGTGTGTCACTGATGGCTCCTACTCTCCTAGGAACCTGATATTGGCTCAGAACCAACCCACGTGACCGGTACTAACCTTAAGCTTACTAAACTCTGAGAAGCCCTATCTCCAAATGCACTCACAGTCTAAGGTACTGGGCAAGGGTTTTAACAAGAATTTGGGGGGAATACACTCCACCATAACATTGTCCTAGAAGCCCAGATTTAGTGAGGCTTACGTAGAAATTCTACAGATTATAACAGGCTGTTTGGTGCCTTTTGGGGAGTTGAAGAGATGGTTTGTATGAATTTTCATTTTCAGGCAATGAAAATTTTAACAAATATTAGTCAATATGAATATTATTTCATGATATAAAAATCTATAAATGGAGTTCTTTCTTTTTATGATTTGTATATATGTTTTGATGAAATCCAATTGTTATTACTAGTACTTTAGTTGTCATGATTCCAATAATGTAAAACTACTGCACTGCCTTTCTTTTCCCTGTAGGGCTCAAGAAGTCCATAAAAGACACTGTGAAGAAAAGTTTGTTCACGATATATTGGCTTTTCGGAAAGCCTGTGACAGACTTCAAGATGTTAAAGCAAAAGTTGCAACTGTGAAAAATCTTACCTTTAAATATCTAGTGGCATGACAAAATGAACCATTGACAAGTCCCGTTCAATGATCATCTTAACTTTTGACAACTATTTTCAGATGAAGGGCTAAAAATTAATACCCTGAAGAAATATTCCATAGCACAAGATGGATTTTTATTGAAATCTTCTGAAACTATGAAAAATAAATTCTTTTTAATGTTGATCATAATTTAACTTCAGTCAAGTAGACTTAAGTGTCCCCCAATTGTTACTTATATATCCAAATTCCTAAGGAACAAATTCAACTGATTTCATTTATTTCTGACAATATTGTAAAGACACTGCTAATGTTGTCTTTCATATCCTCCCTCAGTGTAGCAGTTTGTAAGCGAGTTTCAGTTTTTCTGGCAATTGTAAAATGATCGTTTCTGCCACTATTTCTGACTTCTAAGACAGTTCATATTTTGAATCTTGTCATTACCTGCTTCACATATTTAATGATATTTTCTGTTTATTTTATTAAAACCATTACCAGTATGTTTTCAAGATAAAGATCTAAATATTGCATCAATGATTTGTGCTTTTATAAAAATATAGAAAATCCAAACTATATAAACATTGTCAGTGTCTTTCCTGTAGATTGTAAGATTTTTGTATATTTACTTTGATGTGTTTGCCTTTTTGTTCCAGATATATGAAGAGACAAAGAGACACAAATACACATAATTTGTATTTGTGACAAGGAAGTGCACAGAATTGATTTACTTAATACTGACAGTAAAGAATTTGAAAAATTAAGGAAATATTAAAAAGATATAGAATTTGTGTCAAATTGACTTTTGACCCAACGCTGAGATTATTGAAGGCGAAGAATGTTTTCCTCACCTTTGTGTCTCCATTACTTCATGCTAAAGCAGACGCTACATGCTGTGCTTTTCTCCTTTTTGTGTCTCTTATTTATGTACAGTTCTAAGTCAGTCTTATGTCACTCAGTCCCACTTACTCTTCATGTTTTAATAACCCTCATCTGTATCTCTAGTTCATAACTGCAATCCAAATATATCCCCTGTAGTTCCAAAATACATGGTCAACATCAGTAGGTGAGAGGCCTGAAATATTTTTAAAGTCATATTTTAAAATGGAATTAATTCCTATATTATTACTTTCCCACCCTTCCATACCTTGCTTCACCTTCTGTGTTTTCTATAGATGTGTAGCCATCTATGTGGTTTCTGGTTTTAAAAGCTTAGAAAGTACCTTTTACTCCTTTCAGCTGTCCCATCACATTGTACTAAACATTACACCCTGTCGTTCTGTCAGAAGGACCCTGCTGGAGTCTTTCCAGCTTTACATCATTTCCTTTTCTATTTCTTCAGGGCACAGAGAGTCTGTGTGTACCACCTTTCTTTGCACTTAATTGAAGCATATCATTGAGTGCTAACTGATGGAATCTGGGTCAGTGATGGGCACCGCTTCCGAGTGTGTACTGTATACTGTCCTCCAGCCTTTCATTTACTTTGATCATTGTAGGAAATATTTTACAGACTACTGAGCCGGTAGCCAGTAGAAGGAAAGAACCTGCACTCCTAGATTATGGCTTTCAGTGTGATCAAGTACACTCAACTTGTGCTTTACAAAATCCTAAGTAAAATTCAATTACATTAAGGTCATTGCAACTCCATGAATTACATTAGACTAGCAGTTAACAGTGATTTAATCAATGGAGATCTTGTTACCAGCAATATACATTATACAGTGCTATCACAAAAAGAAAATGGTGTTGGCATTCTTGCTTGGTGAAGAAGCCAGTACTGAGGGTCAAAATAAGAACCACCTTTCTTTATTGCTGAGTATTATAAAAACATTCTGTAAAAATACCACATCTTTTAGCTATTACAGATTGTGCTGTATAAACATGGGTGCACATATATTGCTGCAGTATAATGATTTTAATTCTTCTGGAAAAACACCCAGAAGGGGAATAGCTAGGTCAAATGAGACCTGTAGTCCTAGATTTTGAGGAATCTCCACACATTTCCACAGTGGTTTCACCAGTTCACATGTGTAAACTTCGGATTGTCTTGCTAGTGTAAGAACCTGAAAGAGTGAATAAGATCCAAAAGGTACAATAGATATTATGAAAGGTAAAGAAAATTCTCAAAAGAAAAGAAAAACTGGAATTGAGGAAAGGAGAAAAGAAGGAAGGAAAAAATAAAAAACAAATAAAGAAACAAAACATAAAAACAAATACACACACACATACAATATAGCTAAGACAATTGTCTTACTAATTTCTATTCACTGAAAGGAACAGTTAGTGCTTACATTGTATGATCAATTTTGCATGCCTGTACCTGGTAATCTGAGCAATACTTTGAAGATAACAACATGTAATATAATAACCATCGTTAATTTCCTTTCATCTTTTTGTGAAATTCTGTATCATTTTTATAGTATTTTCTCTGTGGTTTTTAAAAAGCAGAACAACCAGTTCTACTGATAATGCAGTCCAAGTATAGGCAAACTTCTTCTCTGAGGGCAAGAGGCTTAGTGGACCATAGAGACAACACTCAGTGACTGCACGCTACTGTAGGCCCACGGCAGCCACAGACACAATGTAAACAAGTGAGCCTGGCGACTTTTGCAATAAAATTTCATTTACAAAGCAGGCTGTCACCTACATTGGACCCTTTGGATAGGGAATTAGTCTTGTAATTTACAACCTTCTCTCTTCCAATACAAATCTTAAGCTACAAAGTTCTTGGGTAAACTTCTACTATAAACTTCTTTATGCTAATAAAACTATGCTGGAGTTTTGTTGTAGTGCAGTATAATTTCATTGAATATACTGATGACGTTGAAATATTTTAAAATAAATCCTATAAATAAATACACACACACACACACACACACACACACACACACACACATATATGTACCTGGATGAAATTGGTTTACAAAAGAAATTATCACCCCAAAGCCAAAGTTAACAGGAAGGTACAGTGACTGTTTGCACTAAAAAGAAGTCACTACAAAGTAGATTAGAGCCACAGAGAAAGAATACCATGACGTCTGTCACCTCGTTTTTTGGAGAGTGAGCTACTTTCTCAGAGAGGCTGCCCTTTCCCTTTCTCCTAGAGCACTCTTAGGGGAAGCAGTGACCACTGCAGTCCTGAGGAAGTCCCCGGGTGTTGTGGCAACAGAAGCTCATCCTGAAAGGTAATGAAAATAGATCATCAACTTCTCTTGAGTTTTCTTCCTTTGAACTGAGAATAGACCCAGTTATCAATCCAGTAGCCTAGATTATAAGATTGAATAGTAAGGGACAGCAGTGATGAAAAGCATAGGCTTTAATTCAGAAATACCCGCGTTTGAATCTTTTGCCATTTCACTAATGTGTGACATAGAAAGTTATTAGGCTCTACATAAATTTCAACTCCTTTATTCACCAATGAGATAATTCTAAAAAGCACTTAGGTCCTTACTATGTCACAGTTATCAGTTGATAGTGTGTTACCTGGGTACAAAGGAAAAGTTGATTCACCAGTTCTGGAGAAATGACACTTTCTCCTGAAATGCACCTGGTGACTTACTGATACCATTGAATTTGTTCTCTATTGGAAGTGAATTTTTTAAAGTCTCTTGTTTATCATTCAAGAAGAATAGTATCAGAATTGCAGAAGATAAAAACGGATACCTAAGATACCTGGCTTACTGGGATAAGGTGATATCTCCTGTGGTTTTGAGTTACATTTCTTTGATGATCAGGGATCTTTAGCATTTTTTTGTATGTCTCTTTGGCATTTATATATCTTCTGAGAAATGTACATTTAGATCTGTCATCCATTCTTAAATTGGATGTATTACTACTGATTGAGCTCTTGTATTTTGGGGGTCTACCCTTTGAAATGCATAGATTGCAAATATTTTCTCCGGTACTGTGGGTTGGATCTTCACTCTGATGATTGTTTCCGTTGCTGCACATAAGCTTTTGTTTGATATAGTTCTATTTAGTTTTGCTTTTGTTCCTTGTAATTTTGAGATCTCTTCCAAAAATCTTTGCCCATTACAGTCATGTACTCACTCGTGTTTTCTTCTTGTAGTTTCATAGTGGCAGGACTTACATTGAAGTTGTCAGTCTATTCTGAGTTGACATTTGTATAGGAGAGATGCCAGTCTACTCTCATTCTTCTACATGTGAATATCAATTTTCCCAGAATCATTTATTGAAATGACTATTTTTTCTGTAATGACTTTTGTTAAGTATCAGTTGACTACAGATGTACAGTTATCCTCTAGTTTTCTATTCTCTTTCACTGATACATGTGTCCATTTTTTTGTGTCAGTCCATGTTGTTTTTACGACTACAGCATTGTAGGATATTTTGAAGTTTGTAGTATAACTTTTGTTGTATTCATTTTAGTTAGCCTTGCATTGGATACTTGACTTCGTTTGTTTGTTTTGGTTCTATGTAGCTTTCACGAGTTCATTTTTTATTTGTGTGATAAATGCCATTAGTATTTTTGGTAGGGATTGCACCCCTACATTGTTTTAGGTAGTGTGAACATAAATAACATTGATTCTTACAATCAAAAAATATAGGATTTTTTTCTTTGTATCCTTTTTTATTTTATAAATGTTTTCTAATTTTCAGTGGAGAGGATTTTACTTCTTTGGTTAAATTTATCCCTAGGTATTTTGATTTATTTTTGTAGATTTTGTAGGTGGGATTGCTTTTTTAATTTCTATTTCAGACAATATATTGCTTTTAGTATACCACACTGATTTTGTATGTTGCTTTTGTATACTGAAACTTTGCATGTGTTCTGTTCATTCTGGGTGGTCTTTGGGGCCCCCTATATATAGCATCATATCATCTGCAAGAAGTGACACCTTGATTTCTGCTTTCTAATTTTGAGGGCCTTTATTTCTTTCTCCTGGTTGATTGCTCTGGCCAGTATTTCCAGGACTATATTGAATAAGTTTGGGAAAGTAGACGACTTGGTTTTGTTCCAGAACTTATAAAGCTTTGAACGTTTTTATGTTTTGTCAACCAGGATGATGTTCTGGGCTTCTTATATACTACGTTTATTATGTTATGGAATATTTCTTTCATACCAAATTTGCTCACTGTTTGTGTCATAAGGAGATGATGATTTATATCAAATGATTTTTTTTCCTGTGTCTGTTGAGGTGCTCATACTTTTTTAACCATTGCACTTTTTGCTGCCTGGGAAATATTCTCATCTTTCTTTTTTTAGATTTTAATTGTTATTGGTCCATATTTTTGGTATGTAATGATTACAGTCCTCAAGGGGAGTTGATCCTTGTGCATAGCACATCTCAACCCCTTTCCCCCTCTCTCTCCCCTCCCCCTCCATCTCTTAGTCTCCTCCCTCTCTGCAAAAGATCTTCTGTGGTTTTGTATCTAGAGCTTCTCCAAAGCTTCTTGCACTCATAGGTGGGGCTTTGCAAAGGTGGCTGGATCTAGGGCGTGTGACTATGGATTAAAGGTGTGGTAATTAAATTAGTAGTGATTGGTTTAGTATAGTTCTGGGTGTGGATGGTGGGAACTCCAGCCGGGTGTGGGTTGCTCCCCCAAAGGGCATGTAACCTGGATGAATAAATGGAAAATGAAGGCTCCTTGCTGTGGCTTTGCTGCTCACTGCCTCCTGCCTGACACAGGATTTCTTCTCTGTGATACCTACTACTCTGCCTTGGAGCCAGATTACCACGGACTGAAACCTCTATCAACTGTAAGCTAAAATAAACCCTTCCTCCTTTATTTGTGGATGTCAGATATTTTCTCACAGCAATGAGAAAGTAACTAAGACAACATATAGCTATTTTCTATTGTCTATTTTTATTTATTTTGACCTTTATTTATATTTGGGTTTCTCATATGAGAGAATTGTGTGACATTTAAGTTTGTTTGATATCATTTAACATGGTGTTGAGGTACATCCATTTTCCTACAAATGACTCAAGTTCATTCTTCTTTATGGCAGAGTAGTACTCCATTGTGTATAAATGCCACAATTTCCTTTCCATCCATCTGTTAATGGACAACTTTTGAAAGTTTGATTTCACTGTGTCTTTGGGTAGAATTGGCTGAAATTAATCTTAGATGATCTAATCTTTCATACTCCTTTATCTAAATAGTTGTGTCATTTTCTTTTTTTTTCTTTTTTTCTTTTTTTTTTTAATTTCATTTTAAAGACAAAAGAATGGAGACATATGAACCAGAAAAGCCATAAACAATACAGAAAATACAAAGTTATACAGAATATAGTAGGGAATTAGAACTGGATGTTGTATTACATAGTTATCTTCACATTAGTTAACACAAAAACATTAAAGGAAATACCAAATTATAGATAAGATAGTAGGGA
>PVLD010021163.1:0-32162 GCA_004027595.1 Dinomys branickii | reverse complement strand
CCTACCACTCAATCAGTTATCTTCCCTGTGATAATAACTGTACTCCTGGGTTTATCTATATCCTTGGACTCTCACCTTGGGAAGAGATATAGCTGCCTCAGACTATACTATAACATACATGGGTGTATACAAACTGCCATGGTTGGAGGTGGGAAAGCACATATGCTCACAGCGGACTGCCCGGCTCCACCCTGTCGTCGTGCTATGGGTGGAATAAAGAGGAGTTTTGAGATTAGATTAAAACAAAGTCAACAAAATTTTACAGAAAAGAAATAAGTCATTGATGTACGGGATTTACAAAGCTACAAGGACAATTTTTTCATTGAGGCATAACTATATGTACATAATTTTCAGTCTACCTTTTTCCTTTCTTTAGTAGCCTAAATAGATCTTAAATTCTTATGAATTTCTATAATAATCCTATGTACTAATGCACAAAAATAGTACTGCTTTCACACAACAGAGAGAAACAGATACAAAATTGAATATTAGGCATATGCTGTTTTCTACCATCTCTTTAGTCTAATGTCTCACCAGGGAAAATATCCTACAAAGAGTTGCAAGTCCTCTACCTATTACTGGAATTCCTACACAAATTACGTTCACCTAACAGATGGGAATATTCATTGTAAGTATACTGTTTATAAACACACATTTTTAAACAGAGGAAGTTTCCTGGCTCTTTATAAAGATAGTGTTATAAAATTTTAGCACCATATGCCACTAGATGTAGGAAACACTTGCTCCACTTTCTAATCAACACAGCAGGAAATGCTTGTATTCATTGTATCAAGACAGAATTCTACTAGATTATGAGAATATTTTCCAGGGTCAGTTCATCATCAAAAATATCATATTAAAGGAAAGAAAACAAACTTCTAATAAAACCAAAGATTTAAATGTTCATGACTGCAAAGTAAAGTTACACACTCCACTCTGAATAGGCCATAGGACTTTTCTAGGAAGCATTCACAGGTCCATTCCAGCCCAGGACTGACTACTCCTGAAGTAGAAATTTCACATTTGTGATCTGCCTAGGATGTAAACCACTTGCTTATTCTGGAGAATTCTCCAATGTAGGAGTCTCCAGTGAAGATAGAGCATATCTTATATTAAAAGACAAATAGGCTATATATGGGTATTTCCAGACCATCTACCAGGCACAGGCTGAGACTCAGAATGGCCAATTTGGACCAGGTGATGCACAGAAGTAGGGCTCAATGACTCATCTCACAGCTGTGGTTGGGAGGACACAGTGGCAGTGTGACACAATGGTGGTGAAGACACAGCAGAACGTGGACTAGGTGAGCAATGACAGCATTCAGTGCCAGCTGGGCATAGGCTCAGGAGAGGTACCCATGTTCAGCCAAACCCTGGAATGCAAGTCAGGATGAGTCTGTTCCTGCCCCACTCCAGACTGCCTTACGATGCCCACTATCCACACAAGAGAGAGAATGCTTGTGGAGTTTAGATCCATTCAAAATTCTATACCATAGGACATAGTCAAAATAATTAAGATTAGTGTTAACTACAATGCAGAAGAATATTTTACAGTTACTAGTCACACAAAAAGTTACACAACATAGTCACAGAAGAGTGAAACAACTGATTTCTTTTTTTAAAGCATGGCTTCCTAGTAAACCACTAAGAGTCACTAGGTGATAATTCCCTAAAAGCTGTGACAAATTAACTTTTTAAAAGGAATTTTCCTGAACGTGAACAACAACCATATTAGAAAATGTCCAACAAAATACCACTGGGTTTCAGAAGAGTTACTGAGCAGCAGTTAGATATATGTCTAAGAATACTCACCAAACTACCACATCTTCAAAACAAGGAAAAAATCTATACAGTGGTACCTTGATTCATAAACTTAATTCTTTGCATGATTCTGGCTGCAAGCAGAAATGGACAAGAATTGAATCCAATTTCCTCATAAGGTCAACACTGAACCTAACCACTGAATTTGATTCCATTCTCATCCAATTTAGTTAGGAATCATAATTTATTTCATAAGAAAGAACTTTTATATTCATTACAGTCAAATGTAAGTTTTCCCTCTCTCAATGCCAATATCCATTTTATGACACCTCAGATAAGACTACTCACAACTATAACTTTTATGCTCAGATGAAAATACTTATTTTGCATGAAAGTATCTACCAAGTTCTACCATAAGTTTTTGTACCTTAATCCACAGCCTACTCTTATCATTAAAGGGAAAAAATGGTAAAGGAAATAAGAACACTGCAAACCATTTGTATCTCTCTTGGAAACACATCATTTTAAAAATAAAATAATAATTACTTTTTACTTCATTTTTATAAATTTGCTATATGACATCTAAAAATAACAATCAACAGTGGAATTGGTTGATTTTTTTCCAAGTAAATTTACAAAATGAAAAAACCAGACTGAAATTTGGTAAAAGATAGGTACACGATTTTGAAAGTATACACAGCACACTAGGAGGTCACAGACATTGAGCAAGGTGAGGAGGGTCCTGCTACAAAAGAAAATAATCAGTAGGAACTTAAAATAGTAACATGGAAACTACCCAGTGGTAACACTACACTCGCAAAAATTATTTGATCTGTACTTTATTTCAAAATTTATATTAAATGGAGAAAGACAATAAACAGGTGCCTGTGGTAATGGGTTAAGGCAATTTCAGCATTATAAATCCAGGGAATATAAACCTTCCAGGGATCATAAATTAGATGTCAAGTTTCAACAAGATTTTTACTGACACTGTATCAGGAAAAACTACATTTAAACTTAATCTTAATAGTTAGAAGAGTCAATCCAGTATGTATGTATATACAGGGTAGCTAACAGTTGTACTACTGTCTTCTACTGCTTTACAGAAAGGAGCATTTAATGATTACTGGTTTGATCATTAATGCATGTCTCTATTTGTTTTCCTAAGAAACCATTTTGAAGATATCAATAGCAATACAACAACCATTGTTAATTTCCTACTACTTTGTCTGTAACTCTGTATTGTTTGTATTGTTCTTACGCTACTTTGTAAATGGATGTGTTTGTTAATATGTTTTCTTCCACTATTCTTAAAATAAATTTTTTTAAAAAACACACTTTGAAAATATCAATACGTAATCCAATGACCATTGTTAATTTCCTACTACTTTGTCTGTAACTCTGTATTGCTTGTATTGTTCTTATGCTATTTCATAAATGGATGTCTGTTAATATGTTTTCCTTCTTTTATTTTTAAAATAAATTTTAAAAATAAAAAAGAAGGAAAGAGGCACAAAAACATTGTTTAGGATAACAATCTTCAAAGCCTTACTTTAAATAAAAGTATTTGGAAAAAAAATAAATAGAGTCAATCCAAAGTTCAAGAAGTGATGTTAAAATGTTGCTACAACTCTGTAACTGGGACACTCTGGTTTACATGACTTTCTTGCCCATAAACATTTTTGTGACCCCTTTATTCTTAAATTTCTCCCTATCCAGTCAGGGGCAGGAAAGGTGAAATTTACATTTAGTGAAGCTGGGCACATGACTGGAACTAGTCTATCAATCTAGCATTACTAGGTTTAAATGCTCTTTCAAGTCTTTTAATTTTTCAAGAACTAAATGTCAGAAAACCTTTGGGAAAGAAGACATTGATTTTTTTTTATAGTTAAAATCTTTTTTCCATCTTTGATTACTTAATTCTTTATCACGCTGGATTCTCTGTGGAAGTAAAAAGGTTTGGGATCATTATAGCAAGGAATGAAGTATGAAGGCAAATATCAAACAGCATGTAAATAAAAATGTCCACTGAGATATAATAGGAATGGCTCAAACCATTGCATATCACAGTACAAGCTTAAAGATATTAGAAACACATATACTTGTCTTATTTGGAAGCGTCTGTCAACAATGAACCATCCTACAGGTTAGGTATAAACTTTGGCTGAACTCCTTCACTCAGATTCCACAATGATTCTTAGACAAAAGGACCAAAGGGAATTAATTATCTATACCCAAATCATCCCCAGTAAGAACTTTAAAAAGCCTGATGCTAAATCTGCTTCAAAGATTCTCCAGAAAAAATATCTGCTATAATTGCATGGACTGAAAACACAGTCAAGCTAAAGCCATACATAAATACCAGTAATATACAATATTAAGGGAGATATATAAACACAAGTTTAGGCCATATTAATATTGAAGATGTAAGACTAATGAGCTAGCACAAGTTCATACCACATACGCCTCAGAAGTCAGATGCTGGTTACTTTGATTTGGAGTAAGAGTGCAATAGTACACTTATTATTTCCAAAGTGTATTTTTTCCATTCCTTATAGACAGAAAGACAAAAGAACTTGACACAGAAATGAGAAGTTCACTGTATAAATTTCAGGTCACACAATTTTAACTACAGTATATGATGTAGACAAAAGACCAAAGTTAGATTCCAAGTTTTATGTTTTGGTTTTCCAATTGTTTGTGTTGGTTATTTTAAAGGAAACAAATTAAACACCTGGGGGCTATACAGGATTCTACTTATTTTAGCTAGGATGGGAAAAACGAGTTCAACTGAGCCAAGACAGTATGTCATTGGGAGTTTGGCACATCACAAAGAAAGGACCAGTGGAGCATACGCTAGTAGAAAACTACTGAGGGGGAATTAGCCTTTCATAGGAGGATGCAGATAAGGGTCACATTCAGTTTGGTTGGTTAAAGAAACAAGAAAAGAGCTCTCAATTAAACAGGCCCTATTCTCAGTGAGTACAAAGCTGAGGGTATAAAAATAATGAAAGTGAGTAACATGCACAGGGATGTTCGTCAGGACTTACTGATGAATTTTAATTGAGAGATAGATGTCAGGACCTGAAACCTGAAGCATATAGCCAAAGAAAAAATCTGGAAAAAACATGTTTAAATCTTTAGATATAACAATTATGTTATCTATGTACTAAAGTCTTTTATTTATCTTAGCAATGTTTGAGGTTTCCACTATAAAGATCTTGCACATCACTTGTCAGATTTATCTCTTAAATGTTTCAGATTTTTGATGTTATCTAAATATACATAATTGCCCCTTGGTATGTATAGGATATTGGTTCCCGGACACCCACATACATACCCAAATCTGAAGGCGCTCCAGTTCTTTATATAAGTGGCACAGTATTTGCATATAACCTGTGTACATCATCCCATGTACTTTAAATCATTGAGAGTTCTTGCAATAACTGATACAGTGTAAATGCTACATAAATAGTTATACTGCTTTGTTTAAAGGGATAAGAAAAAATCTGTATGTGCTCAACATAGATGTAACTTTTTAACAAAATTATTTTCAACCAGGAAACCCACAGTTACAGGGCAACTGTTAAAATACATATGTCTGTGTGTATGTTAATTTTCAGACTGTTTTTGCTAGTAAACAGAAATAGCTGACTTTTCTATACTGACTTTGTACCCTATAACATTGCTTATTTATTATTAGCAGATTTTAAATAGATATCAAAATTTCTACTTAGATGATCATGTCATTTGAAAATATAGACTTACTTATTTTTATATAAAAATTAATTTTTCTTGCCTTAATGCACTGGCTAGTAAAGTCAGTATTTGTAATTTTTTGCTTTGTTGCTTTGGAATTTTCAGGAAACTTAGAAAAGTTTTGCATTGTTTGCTTACTTACTAACTGATTGATTGATTGATACAGTTCAGGCTGGCCTTGAACTTGCTATGTAGCCCAGATTGGCCTTAAATTCATGGCAATCCTCCTGTCTCAGCCTCTGGAGGCCACATAGCATATGTCACTTCTTCACCACTCAGCTTGATTCCTTTGGGGACTCCAATAACATATACATTAGGTGATCTTATGTAATGTTCATTTTTCCCCCCAGTGGTTTTAGATAGTTCTATTGGTATATCTTTATCTCTTAAGCAATCAGTATTTTTTTGCAATGCCTAATCTCCTAATGGTCCAAAGCAGGGCTTTCTCATCCCAGATAGTATAGGTTTTTTTTATCTTTAGCAGTTTGGTTTCTGCCTTTTCAATACCTTTTATGTCTACCTAGCTTTGAACATATGTAACATAATCATAAAGACTCCATGGCCGTACTCCACTAATTCTAAAATTTGTAACAGTTCTAGTTCAGTTTCTTCTTCATTATAGATCATGCTTTCCTGTTTTTATGTCTTCTAGGCCTGATAACTTTTGAGTGGAATCTAGACAATGAATTTTACCATCAATGAATTTGACCTTGTTGAGTGCAGAATATTTTTGCATGTCTATCAAATATTCTTGAGCTTTGGTCTTTAATATTGTGAAAATACCTGGAAATAATTTGATCCTTCTGGGTCTTGTATTTTAAGACTTATGAGGCAGGACCAGAGCAGTGTTTTCTTTAGAACTAATGTTTACCCAACATAGACTCAAAGCAATTCTTGATACTCCATCCAACAGTCTCATAAATTATGGTGCCTTTCAGTTTGGCTCTTGAGGACAGGCAAAGTACTTTTTCCTGCGTGAGCACAGGGAACTGCCACCTCTAACTGTTCTTGGGTAATTGTTTTCCTGACACTGGGTAGTTGCTTCATACAAATCTACTAAAGAATATTCTGTCAACTATTTAAGGAGAGGATGCTCTGGATGTCTCCAGAATTCTTTCTTCATGCAGTACACTCCTTTCTAATACTCTACCCTGGTAAGTATAAGCACTTTGATCTTTCCATTTTTTTTTTTCAGGTCTCTTCAACTCAGGAAGTCCCCCCCACCACCTTTCCACCTGGATTCTTTTCTGCACAGCAGCCTAGAGATTCTCCCGAGGTCATCAATGGGGTTAATGATAGGGCACATAATCTTTTGCTTCCTGATATCCACAAATTAGAAACAATTCTTTCATACAGTGTTTTACAGTTGTTTCAAGCCAAAATGTAAATTTGATTCCTGTTACTCTATCTTGACCCAGGTCACTGGCTCTTAGTGTGGCTCAGAGAGAGAAAGAGAGAGAGAAAGAGAGAGAGAGAGATGGCTCAGTAACTGGATTAGACTGAAGTTCTGGAAGTTTTTCTCCCATGGGAGCATATACGCAGCACATCTGATGCTGCCAGACATATATGTTGTCCATAAAGATATCGTGGGTATGTCTAGTAATCCCAAAGGAGAGTCATGTATAGACCCTTAAGTTTCTAGAACACAATCATGTCTTCTGCAGCAGGGAACTACATATGCTGAAAAGTATGAACTTATTAGAAACCAAGAGCCCGATTTTGGGTATTGAAAAAACCAGAAATAACATTACTAGTAAATTTTTATCTGAGTCCCATAATCCTACCTTAAAGAAAGGCTGCTTTCTCAACTACACTTGGGCCTCGCCAATGGGTGGAATAGTTAAGAACCTGGGTCTGGGTTTATGCATGAGTAATTTCAATGCTGAAAGTGAAGATGCCACATGATAGCCTTAATAATACGTGGCTAAAAAACTATAGTGATTGAGTGCCCTTTGAAGTAGTCAAAGCTACATTAAATTTGATCATTCACTTTGAACAGAGAGAAGTTTAGGGAAAGAATGTCTAGAGAATAAACAGAAAGAGACATCTGGGCACTGGCAAATGAGTTGGCTAATAGGAAAGCCACCTGGGAGAAGTATGGCTTTATATTCAGAAACAAGAAGTCATGTATTGAAAGATCACTTAATGGAGATGGGCATAAAATACAGATATTTTCCTAACACTACAGAGCTTCCTCCTCAGAAAAGATCCTCAGTAATCACCAAGACAAGACTACACAAACGGGGTTTCATTTAGATTTCTTTGCAACTAATGAAATAGGACATAAGGAAATTGACCAAATTGGCAAGGCCCGAGGCTATGAATAGGTCCCACTGCAGTGACTTCTTCTCAGCAAAGCTAATGTGGCATTTGCGCTGTTAGATGCCAAACCCTCCAGCAGCAAAGACTAATGCTGAAGCCTCACCATGGCACTTTCCTAAGTGGACCTCTTGATTGTATGATACCTGAACTTTCCGTCATGGAAACATGCAAGTATTCATCCTTATCAAACTAACTATCTGCTCTGGATATGGATTTGTCATTTTTATTCATTGATGATTGTCAAGGCTACAATCTTGGAATTTACAGAATACTCAATCGCCATGCATGACATCTTGCATGGCATCACCTCACTTCAGTGATTGTTATGGTTTAGATCTAACAAGTCCCACAGAAAACCCTTGTGTTGAGAGATAAAAATTTTAGAAGTGATTGGATCATGGTGGCTCTAACCTCACCAGTGAATTAACCCACTGATGTACTTACAATTTGATGGCATTATTGGAAAGTGATAAGATTCAAGAACTGGGGCCTAATTGAAGGGAGTATGTCACGGAAGCATGACCTGGGGACTCTATCTTGCCCTTGGCCCTTAACTCTCTGACTCATTCTCCCTCTCTCTGTGCTTCCTGGCTCTCATGAGGTGAGCAGCTTTTCATGCAACCCCTTCCATCATGAAATTTTTGCCTTGGAATCAGACAACTGAAACCAGTGAGAAAAGGAGCAAAGTAAACCTCTTGTCCTTTAAATTGTGCATTTCAGGTATTTCACCATAGTGATAAGTTAACAGAGGAACTCATTTTTACTTATTGAAGGAGGTAAGAAAAGAGGCGCTTGACTAGAGCATGCACGAAGAGCATCCACTATATGTTGCATTTCCTACAAGTAATTACACCAACAGGACAACTGAATTGAGAATAACATGACACAGCTTTGGGCACTCTTCTCCAAGATGTACGTGTTGAACTTTTGCCATAACTAAGAGATCAAGGTCTGATCATCCTCTATCTAGGGATATATTGGTGTTTCCCACACTGAGGCTCTTATGGATGAGAGGCTTAAGTTTTCAGGGCATTTTATAGGTGATAAAGCCAGGGGTCAGAGAGCCCAAATCAGTAATTTGTCCTGGTCATTTTGTGGTCCTGGTCATTCTGCATCCCAGCAGAGCTCCAAGAAAGGAGTCACCACTCTGATGTCAGTGAACCTGGATGGAATACCCTAAAACACTAGGGCTGTTGCCACATAGTGGGGAAAAAGAGGGAATTCACTGATGCTTTATTTAGTATTTCCAAGATTAGTTGCAATAACTTACATCACCCAACAAAAGCAAGGTAACTGAAAACAGAGATAAAGGGTTGGGTCACCCTACCAGCAAGCTAATCAGAGCAGAAGTGGTGGCTGAAAGGAAAGCATAACCAGAAAGGGATGGAAAGCAAACAGAAATAACGGTATCAAATAGAGCCTTGAAATGTGCTCAAATAAGAAAAATTGTTCATTGTACTGATTCTCTTGTATTAGGTTTTTGTACAAACTATAGCTGCTGTTTGAAGGGCAGTCTTCGAGGGACTGGACTTAATGATAAATACAAGTGACACTGAGGGGTTTAAGGATAGACTCAATGCTATCCTTTTGGTACTACCTTTGCCTGAGCTCCTCTGTGGTCACCAGTTGTACAGAACCTCAAGTGGCTTTAAGATGATGCTGATAATAGCAACTTTCCTCTACCCATGCCTCATACTTCTTGCTTGCTGTCCTGGAATTAATAAATATTTCTTGGTCACCCCTTAGGTTGGACATTTCTGAGATGCATTTCATGAGGCGCCAAGTGGAATTGAGTTCCAACTACTTACAGTGGTAATATCTTCCTGTACTGGTTTCTTCTCCTTCCCTGTTTCATTGCTCCTGTCTCTACATAGCTGCCTGAGTTGTATTCCCAAATTAACTACCTAATGGAACCCTGGTCTCAAGTACTGTTTTCAGAGGATCCAGATTATTAGAGATATATCTGTCTGATTGACTGTCACAAATTTTTTTTCTCAGTTGTTTTAATTTGTAAGGATTATTTAAGCATGCAGACATCGCAAAATTTGTGAGGTTATCTGTGACCTCTTTTTTGGTGAAGTTTTCAATGCTTTTATATTTTGCGCTGGTACATCTGTAGATCATTCAAATATTCCTTTTGTTTTCTTATGTTTCCATTTTGAATTTAGTTTTTTCAATGTTTCTGAAATTTGTTTTGTTGTTTTGTCTGAAATAAATGTGGCAGATTAACTAGTGGTCTACTTGGAACACCCACCTGAACTGAGTTAGCATGGTGCTGGGTGTGGAAGGCCTACCTGAGGATTGCTGCCAGCAGCATAAAAGGAGAACTGGAGAGGAAGATGCTGTGCTGTTGATTCTCTTGGAGAAGTTTGTCATGCTGCTTTTCTGATATGAACTAAGCTGTTCTCATCAGAGGAGCTTGATCCTCACTGTTGCTAAGGATAGCTGTGGTTGTCTTTGGTGAAGCTCTGGCCCTTACCTTGAGCATTGCTTCCTGGCTCCAGGACAGATCCCTGGTGACACAGTTCCTTCATGCTGCTGATACAGACTTTCTAGTTTCCACCACTGACCTTTGGGCTTTCCCAGACTTGCATGAAACATTGTTGTGGGCTCTAGGCCTCCAATGTCTTCAGGGGACCCATGTAGGTCATTGCCATGAAATTCAGGCCCTTAGCTGGGTTCTTTGGGTCTCTAGCATGTGGACAGATCTCCTGCACTCATCTGCATTTGGCTTTTTGGGTGAATAATATAAAATAATTCTATAAATTATATGTCCTGTATTAAATCTATTCTCTTGCAAACCCTGACTACAAAAATAAGTATCTATTTTGAATACTGTTTCCAAAGATTGATTTCATTAGTTTGAATGATCACTTGATTACAAACAATTTTATTATTAGTTAATTTTTATAGGATTCTAATATGTCTTCATGTCTAGAAATTCTTCCTCATTAGAGACTTAATGTTTCAAAATTTTGTTGGTATTCTTTTCTGTTTATATTTCTGAATGAGTTTTAGAAGAATTTCCTCAAATTATCCACCAAAATTCTAATTGATTTTTTTATTAAAGTATCTTATTGATAGGTTTAATAAAAGACTCACTAATGTTAGGATAAATTTCTACAAAAATTTTAAAGGAAATGACATTTGTAAAATGCTTAGGTTTTCTATCTGAGATTCTGATTTATATCTCTCGGTGAAGCTTTGTGAGAATTTCCTTCACATAGATTCTATTTATTTTCTATAAAAGTTATTCCCAGGTATTTCATAATTTTTATTGGTACTCTGAATTTTTCTTTTTTATAAAATATAATAATTTTTGCCTTAACCACTCCCATTTTTATTGGAATAAATCAATAAATATCCATCAAATTTCTACTATGTTATGGTTGATACATTGTATCAACTTGGGCAGTCCGGAGGTTTGGCTGAGTGATTCAGCAGGAAGCCAGGGTGCTTACTTTGTACACATCCTGAGCCTGAGGAAGCGGTGGGCATGGAAAATATGTGAGTGCTACCCGCCCCCTGGGTGGGGATAGCCTGTTTACAACGTAAGGGAACGAAAGAGGCTGCTTCCCCTCCATTCCTACCTTTTGCTCTGGTTGTTTTTGCTGTGTTCTGCTGCCATGAAGTTTGCCCTCTGCCATGTGTCACTCTGCCTCTGAAGCAGCCAAGTATGGACTGAAACCTCCACAACTGTAAGCTAAATAAATCTTTCCTTTCTTCATTTTGGATGTTGGGCCTCATAAGAAAATTACATAACTTTCACTGGTGTAGTTGTATCCAATTATTCCTACTGTTAGAACAAGATGTAGTATCTAGCTTTAAGGAATTCTTGGTGTATGTATATTTATTCATTCATTCATTCCTTCTCTCTCTCATAAATACTTTGAATATAAATATAATAGGTCCCCATCCAAAGTAAAAAATAATTGATAATAAATGTTTTTGTTTATTTGTTTGAGACAAGGTCTTGCTATGTAGCCCAGGCTGGCTTTGAACTCACTATGTAGCCCAAGCTGGCCTTGAATTTATAGTGATTCTCCTGCCTGAGCGTCCAAGTGCTGGGATCACAGATGTGCACCACCACACCTAGCTTTAATAAATGTTTTCTGGAGGAAAAAAAACATATACACCTAAGACCACCTCATAAACTTAGTTAACTGCACCATTATTAATTTGCCAATGTAGTAACCTTTGCTTAATGCAGGTCTTAATATCAATATGAAATATAACATTTGAAACTCACTGAAATCCACTGTGTAATTTGTAACACAAGCGGCAAGGGAGAATATTATTTTTAGTCAAAGCTGGAAAAGGCAAAGGTATATTATTTTTGATAGAGTTAACATTTCTGTAACTGGTACTAAAGAAGGAAAAATAGAAGCTCACTCTCAGGTAGGAAACAAGGTACCATTTTCATGAAATATCCACGTTTTCCAATTTGAAACTTCGCAAGGTCTCATGAAAGTTAACACATCATAGCTGAATGTGCTTATTGGAAGGAAGTAGATGAAGGAGCAATTTGAAAAAATAGCATGAGATTTTTAGACAGGTTTCATACCTTGAAAAAATAATGACAAAGTACAATGGATTCTTGATACCCATCTCATGTTTGAAGCCTGCAGTGAACAGAATATAATTCATCTATCCCAAACCATTCTTGCTTCAGAATGACCCATTTCTTCTTATTGTGCTTCCAGGTAAAGAGTAGTGAAGCAGTTCTGTTATTTTAATGGCCCATCTATAATGAGTTGCTTCCTCTGCCTTCAGTGTAACCAACAATGTTCTGTCTTCTTTTGGATTATCATGGCATATGTTATACGAACAGGTAAACTGTGCAAGAAGCAGTGCAAAACAAAACACTGCTTCATGTACGTTTATATTAAGACCAAAATTGCTATACAAGTTTAACAAATTGCATATATAAAAAAAGTACAGAGTAAATTTAAACATTTAAAATACAACTGTTACACAACTGTTTTAAATATATCCAATGGAATGCAAATAATATAATCTTTTGATACCTATCTTATTCATTTGTAATAAAAGAAACTCTTAGAACGTTGATCTTCTGTTTTTTCACTCTTGTGCCCCCAGGCATAGTCCCACAAGAAGGCTCTTAAGGGACATATGTACCTTTTCTCTGTAAATTGGCAGAAATCACTAAATGGGCACAGGAAAAGATAATTGGCATGGTACCTAGCCAAAGGGCATGCTCTCAGGCAGCTTAATTAAAAAAAATATATATATATATGCAAATTGAAGATCTTGAAAAAAAATTCCTTTTCCACCATCCATGCCATGTACCCAACTTCAAAGGCCACTGTGACGGATTATCTGCACCACTACTTCCTTTTACTAGGAAGAACAACCTGCTCACTTTGAATCTACACCATTCTTTCTCCCTTGGGCTCAGAGAGCATTACATAATTTAATCTGTACGACAGCCGTATGATGTAGGCTTCATTATACTCATTTTAGAGATGAGAAAAGTGAGACCATGGCTAACTTCCCCACAGTCATAGACATAGTGAGCTGAGCAGCAAGCACTTGAGGCCAAGTCACCTACTATCAAAGTCCATTACTCACACATGGCGCTTGTTTTTAGTTCACTCTTTTGCTCTTTCCTTTTATATTTCTAACAAACCAAGTCCCATAATGTCATGTAATAATACTGAAAAATGTTTCTCAGGATTCATTAGCTCACTTATGTGCCAGCAAATATGCCACTTTACATACACTGGAGTTTATAATACCACAGATGATGTGTGACCAGTCCCACTGTTTTGACCTAAGGCAGGGCACACACAACCCGATCGAGGCCACAGCACCGATGCTGATAGGTAGCAGAGCTGCAGTTCCAGCCGAGTACTGTTTGGTTCTAATGTGCTGAGAATTATTGTAAGAAATTGCTCCCCAAAAGCAGATCATGGCAGGCCCACAAACTCATCTGTCTTAAAGGATGGAACAAATGATGGAAATTAAGTGTAGGGTGATAGGAAGAACAGGGCCAGAGGGCAACCAAAAACAAGGGTCGATGGGGCAGCACTGTTCATGTGATGGCTGCGGACAAGGCTGGCTAGGTCTTCACACGGTCCAGAGAGACCAGAAGATAGGGCTTTATGAGCAAATTCCAACTGTCAAATGTTGGCAATCAGTGAAAAAGTACACACACAAGTTTTACACACACATTCTGGGCAGGCTGAATGTGGGACTCTGATGTAGATGAGGGGGTGGGCTACTCCCAGTATGCAGTTGGCTGACCGTCCACAGCTAATTCCTCCTTGATTCACTTAAATACAAGGGTGGTGTTGAGATTGTTGCTGACTTTGGAGACGCTTGGACTTTGCGAGCATGACTAGCTCGCCATCCAAGTCACAACTGTACCTCCAAACTAACAATATTTACAGAGAACAGAGGTTAACCACACATACTCCTGAGAAGCTCTCAAGCCCTTCTAAGGAGAAACAGGTTTGAAAAGCAGTGAAAGAGCTGCTGCCTTTGTGGAGCCATAGCTCAGACTTACCCTGATCTACAACTGTGCTCAGGTCCTCTGCCCTTCTGTGGTGCTCCCCTGCTGCTCACCAAGTTCACAGTATCCCCAGGGCCAGAAAAACTCCTGACACAAGGCAGGCATCTAATATATATGGGGTTTTGCTGCTGAATAAGGAGACAGTGCTTACACTTACTCTCCTATGATTCCATTTTTTCCTATCTGAGTTTGAAAATGTAGCCACGACGCGTTTTGGTGACTACTCAGAGCTTTGGAAGCTACAGAAATAAAGATCTCTATTTAAATATTTATATCTGTTAGATAGGAGCTATACTTGTGGGTGGAACTGTTGTCACAGAAAAGCAAATTCATCATGCTAAGGTATTATGTGAATTCCTATGTAACTATACCATTCTTTGTCTACTGGCCTCACTGAAAGCCTTACTTTTCCAAAAATAATGATATACACTTCTGGGTGAAAATGCAAGCTATTATCAGAATGGTAAATTGCACTCTAATTATACATTCAAATCTAGTCCTTTAATCCTTAATACATTAGAAATCCCACCAGTACCTTCATCCCTTGTGCTATCGCTATTATACCCAATAAGGCAAATATTCTAAACACATAAACCTGAAATGGAGTCTGATTTTCAAGCAATGAATTACTTATATTCGCTGCTGTAGGTGGTGAGCTCACTGTCATTGTGCATCCACTTGAATTCCAAAGGCCAGCTCCCTTCAGCGAGGCAGGTGAGGACAAGGCGATTCCCTTCCAGGTGAATCTGGGGCAGGCCTGGCTCCGTTTTAAAATAAGGTGCAACATCATCTGCGACATTAAAAAGAAAGAGAGAGAAACAAAACTGGATGAAGTATGCATAAAAATAACAAGCAATGGATTCACAAATCAATTGTTTAAATAGATGTAATTTTAAAAAGTAGCACTTATGGCTATTTGGTTAATTAAGTAGCAAATACTCCCTGACCCACTGGAAACACGTAACAGCCCAGATAATATTTCTAAAACCCAAAAGCTCAAGGATGCCACCATTTGAAAGCATCTGACATGTTCATACAAGTTCTTTTTATTTATGATTAATGCCAGTTATCAAAGAGATATGCCAGGCAATATCTGCTCAAGCAAGCTGTTGGTTTTAATGGGGCAATCTATTTTCAAAGTTGCAATCAATGTTGTTCAAAGCAACAATCAAGACTACAAAAGAGAAATTTCTTCATATAGCCTTCAATTTTTTGTAAAGTGACAAGGATAAGCTACTTTAACATGTACAAAAATAACATGACTTACAACCTAGCTTTCATTTCACACACACATACAAATTGTCCTTTTATGAATTTTCAATAGGTTATAAAACCGAAAGCCTATAATATATTTACACAACACACAGTACAGTACTACACAGCAATGAGAATAAACCAACTATTATACACACAAAAACATAGATGGGTCTCACAAATACCAGCTAGAAGTTAAGTCATTACTTAACTCCAGGTAGTCTGGCTCCAGAACCCCAAATTTCTACATATTATGATTTTCAATGTCACAGAATTCTCAGTAAGGGAACTTTCTTCTCAAGAACGCATATCTATCTTCAAATTTTTTATAACTTACTTGTGGAGATACTACATTTTTAAATCACATGACTAAATATTTAACAAATTAAACACTAAATAGTATAACAGTACTAAAACTGAGACTGTGTTAAAAATGTAGTTGCACAGGAAGCTATTGCACCTACACTAACACCAAATACTGCATAGAGAGTTTAAATATACAGTCAGCCATATCATATCCACAATTTCCACCTCTGCAGAACCAACTAACCATGGATCAAAAATCTTCAGAAAAAAATCCCTGTGCTTGATTGACACAGTGGCACACACCTATAATCCCAGCAATGTGGGAGGCTAAGGCAGGGGGATTGCAAGCTAAAGCCCATCCCAGGCAACCTAGTGAGATCACATCTCAAAATAGAATTAAAAAGGGATGGGGATGTAGCTCAGTTCAAAGGCTTTGGGTTCAAGCCCCAGTACTGCTTCTCCCCTCCCCGCCGCCCTGCGCGCGCACGCACAAAAAGCCTGTACTAAACATGTGCAGACATTTCTTCTTATAATTCCTTAAACCATGCAGGATAACAACTATTTATACAGTATTTACATTGTATTGGATATTATACCAAATGTAGAAATGATTTAATATGACCAGGAGGATGTAAACAGTTTGAGCAGCTGTGGATTTGGATATCTGCAGGGGGTCCTGGACCAAACCCAGCAGATAGCAAGGGACAACTGCATAGAGTTTGTCTCTCTGTTTATCACTGTATTTTATCATAATTGGTATTATTTTTTAAAATTTTAGTAGCAATTATTAAGTTTCAGTAGCAACTGCTTACCAGGTTTCATTCACTTATTTATTCAACTAGAAAATGTTAAATTGTATTTGCAGTAAAAAAATCATAGTAAAGCGATTTTATTAAGTCCATGAGATTGAATGCAGGATCAGTAGGAGTCAAGACTCAGGCAACACTCACACCCAGTTATGGGAACAAACATAGTGAGTAACCTTGAGAAGTACAAAAGACTGAAAAACAAGCCTTCCTGCAAGTGCAGAGTGAGTGAATGAAGCAGGGTGGGCAGGGCTCAGGTTCTCCAGAGCAAGGGCACACCATCCTGCACAAGTATCAGCAGCACCCACTTCACATTAAAAGTGTTCTAGCGTGAGTGACAGATGATATTATTGCCCTGTAATACACCATAGTCAAAAGTAATGTAAATATTATGGTAGTGACTAGCTATTCCTATAAAAGAACAGTAGAAAATTTTGTGTAGCTTAAGATCATTCTAAGCTGTAATATGGAGAAGAAACAAAATGGGGACTGGAGTAGTTGGAGATCAGTTTGGAGGTCGCTGCAGAGCTGCAGAAAAAATGCCGACATGTGGCACAATGGTAGGTTGGTAACAGGGATTGTAGTAGAAGAGATGGTAAGGAAGGAACAACCTTAAAACAATATTTCAGTAGTAAAAGATATTTGATGATGGATTGGCTACTTGGGTAATGACGAATGGGGTGTCCAGAGGAATCTTAGGTCTCCAGGCTGCATGATTTCCTGGTCAATAAAACACACATTGATTCTATGTGCTAGATCCTATAATCAGCACTGAGGATACAAAGAATAAGACACAGTCATGGTCTTAAAAGGTTATAGTCTAAGTCTGACACAGGAACATAAATATTCAGGTTTTAGGTGCTATAATGAAATCTGGTATTCAACTGAGGAGAACCCACTAATCCGGATCCTACTAGGAGAGTTCCATCTGCTTCTGTGCCACGTGACATATTGTAAGCTGCATTTCAAGTGCATTCTTAGGTTTTGATTGTCAATGGTGTATCCAATTTCCCTTTTTACCGTGTACTTCAGCTAAAATCATCTTCTCTTATGACCTAAGCAGTGTAATAAAGCTGAATTGCAATGAGTATAGCTTTGATACTTTGGGATTTACTGAGCTGCAGGCTTTATTAATGTCCTGCCATTTGGAGTCTCTTTAACAATAGAAAAAGAAATGCCACTTGATATGGTTTCAATGTCCTATATGTGTAAGTCATAAAAATATATCTTTTTGAAAGGAAAAAGCTCCAAGATAGAATCCCACGAATTTGAATTTGTTTTTTCAATTGATAGCATATTAAGTTAATATATTATATAATGGTTTTTAATTTAAATGATATAACGATTCCACTCTTCATACAATTCATAGTTAACTTAAACATATTTATGTGATGTACAAAATTATCATGCAGAGTACTATAATCTATAGAAAAAAACTTCACAAAGAATACTTTCCTGCAGTTTGTAAGCAAATGTCACACAGTTTAAATGACTACAGAATCATGGTGAACACAGATGCTGTTATTTAGTATAGAAGAAAAGAGGACAAATATTGTCAAAGTGCTAGAATTTCAAGTACCTAAATTAAAATTATCACCTCAAATATTTTAACATAGATTAGTCACTGCAGAGGATAATAGTTATCTCTCCGAACTCAGCACTGTTTATCATTTAAAAATACCCCAAAGATTCAGAGATTTCTAAAGAGAATAAAGATAACAAAACACAAACACCTTGGAGAAAAAGAGAGAAAAAGAAAGAAGGATTGGTATTCAAGTGTGCACAGAGCCCCTCCAAAGCATTTGATCTTTACACACTTTATATGGGACACAAAAAAGCCTGAAAAGATCCATAAGAGAAAAGGGGATGATTGAA
The DNA here is from genome assembly GCA_004027595.1 of Dinomys branickii. Classification (NCBI taxonomy): domain Eukaryota; kingdom Metazoa; phylum Chordata; class Mammalia; order Rodentia; family Dinomyidae; genus Dinomys; species Dinomys branickii. Next base: position 13,544 of record PVLD010021163.1, on the reverse strand, counting down.
TTACTTCAAGATAGCTATCAAATTCTGACCTGGGGAAAAGCCAGTGGTCCACTTAGTTCTCTGAGAGGTGTGTGTCTGTGTTTTAAATAACAAAAGATCTCCCTTTACTCAAAGAAAACATGCAGAAAGTATTAAATACTTTGGCATTCTCACAATGAAATTCTAAGACCCTAGAGTAAATTACCAAAGAAAACTGTGAAATTTCCATTTTCACATACTTTTAAGTTGAATATAAATCATTTATGAAAGAGAGAGTCTCATTTATCTGGATAATACAGATTTAAAGTCTATCCAAAGGAGAAGAACAGAATGTTCTCTCAAGCCTTGAGGATATTATGATGAAGTCACTTCCCTAAGTGGACTTTTAAGGTTCTCAGCTACCATGTAAATGACTTTTTTTTTTTACCTGTGCAATGCAAAGATAATCTGCTTATCCAAAAAGGGTACCTGATCCATGTGCAAAAGTTGAAGCAATTTCCATGTGGAGTAGAGGCATGAGAACCTGAGGGTGAGCCTGTCCTGTGTCCAGCTTCCCTCACATGAGAAAGGGGGAACTTCCTGTGGATTTTAATGATCTGCTTCACAATAGAAAACTGAGACTCTGTTGAAACGCTTTAATAGCACAAGGGATTGGAGCCAACCACTAGGTACCAAGAACATCAAACTTTAAGCTATTCTTCTGATTGCTGATGGCAGCTTCAACTAGAACAACTGCCATCTACTCGGTAACTTGTCTTTTTCTCCTCTATTTTAAAGCAATAATGAATGATGAAATGATAATGATCAACTTCCACTTAGCAGAGGATTCAACCATACCACAAACAAGGGAAGGTCTGAGCAGACAAATCCCACATGATCTGGCAAAGTGATGATGAAATTTATTAAGGCCCCGTAATCAGCACCATCAGTCAGGTGAAACTCCAGTGGGGAAGATCTGGAATCACAGCATGAATGGCAATCAGCCGGAGCAGGACCTTTCATTACTGAACTCTGCTTTTGCCACAGCTAAATTTCCCAGGGCGACTAATCTTTTGGTTTAAACCACTAATCTTCCTTTCAAAACTTCTTTTATATCAAATTCAAACATTTTTGTACCCTAAGCTTACTAATTTACCACTTATAAAAGGTTTTATTTTTCAAATTCTGGTGAAAAACAAAAGTCCAGGCCATAATGAATCATTTGTGAGCAACTATTCTGAATAATATGGGTAGACGAACCCTTTCTGGTAAATGTAATCATTCCAATTTCAGCTGCTGGCAGTTCATTCTGTATACCTATTGAAGCCAGGAATTTAATCTCACAGTATAATGTACTTTCTTCATAATAGTAATATTAATCTTTTTAAAGAAAACAATTACACATTTCAAATGTATTTGAGGTAAAATTTAAATATACTGCTAGATATATTTTGCTATAGTTATATATGCAGATAGCTAAAGTCTTAGTATAGTGCTGTAAGAGGACCTTCCTGTGCCAGGATGAAGTTTCTCTATGCTTTAGGATAAGGCAATTCAACCTACAGTTTCTGCAACCACTACATAAACCCTCTGGTGGGTAAAAGTGAAGTGAGGAAATGGTATACAGTCATTCTCAAACTAAACAATTATCACTCCAACAAAGAGTGGGTTCCATCATCTTAGCTAATTCCCAGGCTTTATTCCCTTAGTTTGTCAGACTCAGACTTTCAAATATATTCATATTCTGCAGATAAAACAATTTTACTTAACTTCTCTGTATGTCACTTTATATATTTCTAGTACCACCTGCTAGAAGTGAGTATCAGAAACTCTGGGGTGAAAGGTATCTATAAATGAACAAACAGATCTGATTCTGAATAATCAAAAATCTAATATATTATAATTACAAAACACAAGAGTAAACTGTTTTGCAAATGTCACCTATGTCTCTTGAGCATTTCTAATGGGGTATGATGGCAAGTTTAACTTTTAATCAAGTGGTGACTATAAGAGATATCCTCCTGCAGTAGCCTGAAGGGTCTGTGGCCAGTGTGAGAACACCTCTACTCCTGCCTTCCTGGTTCTACAGATCTTTACACAGAAGACAAGGCCTAAGGCTGAGGGCTGTGCTAGCTCCTGCTTCAGTTACAAATGAAGGCACTTTGTCATTCCTCATACATTCACTAGCTCTCCTGGCCGCTGGGCACTGGGCAAAGAGCTGCCCTGCCTGATGAGCTCACAGTCTACAAAAAGAGCTGTAAACACGCTAAGAGAAAGGAGAGGCAACAGAGGTATGAAGTCAGTGCAGTGAGGACCTCCCACTGGCAAGACCTCCCCACATCTTAGCTAGGGCAGGCGCTGGAGGGGTATAAATGCCCAGAGAGCTGAGGCAACTGGCAAACTCAGCTGCAGAGGGCTAAGGCTCTGAGGTCTCACAGAAACAGTTGGGTACAGGTGCGTCCTTTGGTGCTGCTTTAGCTGCACAGTGGTTTTCAATAGCTCTTGAGGCGTCGTTAAAGATCTGCCCTCTGCACCACCATCCTTTGTGACAAATGAGTTTCTTTCCTGACAAATGCTCTTAGATTCTGACTACAAAGTGAACTTCCCAGTGCCAGCTGGACTTCTGTTTGCACTTGGCCTGGCTCTGACAGTGGAGCAGCCCTGCAGAGAGCTCCTATATTCCTACCCCATGACCCAGACGATACCCTGAGGGCCAGGAATGGCCTCCTTAGGGCACCCATTACTGCTACCTTGGTCTGAGACAATCTGGGGGTCTAGGTGCCAGGACACCTGAGAACAATATAAGACTAGTACTAAAAGGTAAGACTGTCCACCCTTCCTTCTGGTCTCTGTGTCTCTGTTCTCTGGAGGGCCCCATAATAAGCAGCAACGCAGATGAAATTTTGTATTACATATTCCCAGATCTCATGATAAGTCACTTTTTTGTTCTCAGCAGTTTGACTAACAAGTGTGTGGCTTTTCTGAGTAGCTGACCTATGGTATTCTCTTGGTATTTGAATCTATGCATGTAAAAACTAGAAAAGTGGGAGGGGCCCTAAGATTTCCATTAAACAGTATTTGGAACAGTCTTCTGTGGCATTTAGTCAGTGGGGAAGTCAAACTGATTATCTCTGTTTTCTCTGTAATCAATGTGAATTAACTGCATATTTAAGGAAACTCATGGGGGTAAACCTGGTCTTCCAATATTTCCCTCTAAGAAACCATTAAAGCTTTCAGGGAGATTCATCTACAGAGGAAGCTGATAGTAGAAACATAAATGCTTGTATTTATGTACTGGTTTTTCTAGCTCTGCACTCATCTATTTCAGCACATAAATTAGTAATAAGGAGAGACAGTGGGATAAAAGCAATTCCTTATTTCTCCGAACTCAAGTAAGCTTCTAGCTCTCTGATATTTTACATCAAAGTAGAAGTATGCTCAATTATCATTTGTATGGTTCATACTAAGAAACTAGGACCAAAGAAATAAAAAGTTATCAGAAACAACTAACATCATTCCTAAACACACAACAATATTTCTTTCAAAGATTCTTTCAAATAATCCTAAAAGTCTAACTCTATTTAATAAAAGGCCAAAAGTGCCAAAAATAGAAACTCAAATATATTTTTCTCTGCTTAGATGTCTGCTGATTAGTTTATGCCACACATATACTCACATAAAATCTGAGGCTCAGGAGACACCAAACTGGTGAAAATTTCTTTAGGCCAAGGCAATTACGAGTGAAAGAAATTCCTAGGGACATCTCAGTTCAATCAGATAAAGCCTATTGATTTCAGCAAAGTTACAAATCATTTGGATTTCTCAAGGAGAACTCCTATGGGAGGGCAGCTTACAGCAAGGGCTCTGGACACCTGGGTTCCAATCCCAACTCTATCACCCCCAGCTCTGTGATCTTGAATAACCCACTTGCCCTCCTATATCTGGGTCTCCCACTCAACAAAATAATAAAGCCAACTTCTACAAGAGCAGGAGTACTTAAACTTTTATTTTTTAAAAAACAGGAAAGAACCCTCAACTCTTATTTAAGTGAGTTACTTATTTCCGCTATGTATCAAACCAAAAAGTTAAATTCTGAGCTTTCACATATATTGATTCATTCATTTAACATAGTAATATTAAAGTCTTTATATGTTAACAGAAAAGATGTCTTCATGAAACATCCAAAACAATACAAAGAATTCTTGAGTGGCACTGTTTCACATATTTTCAATGACTATCTTAATAAAAGACAATTTGATTCTCACACAAAGCTCTGCATTTAGCTTTTGCAATATGCTGCTTCAGTTGAAGGACATGGATAAAATACAGTCTCCCAGACATGTAGTTGGAAACATGAGAAGAAATGTAATACCCTTTTCAAATAACTGAAGTTTTTGTTGACACTATAACAAAATTGTGTGTCAGTTTTATAAAGGTGAGTTGTAATGTGGAATCAGAAACCTTACCAAAGAAACTTTGGTATCCTATTGAATTGAAATCCCTGATCTATCTTCTACTTGACTTTTTACACATACATGACTTTGTTGGATCACTGAGTCTTGCAAATCTTTCAAATGTTGAAACATTTCATTATGCAATGTAAGAAACATCATGTTAATATAGCTCCTTAACATAAAGAAACCCTTAAATATTAGGGACATGTCACTTTCACAATGCCACATAGAAGATTTCTAAACTTCTAGCTTGACTTTTATCACTAGCCAAAAATATTGCCAGCTCCCACCCCCTTCACTCAAGAAACAGGCTTATCTCATTCATCTTCAAGAAAATACTACCAAACCCCTAAGTCTGAATTATGATAGTTTCTCTGTCAGTCACCACTTCAAGTGAAAATGAAGTGCAAAGAAAAGAACAGCCCACTGGGCTGCCAGCTCAGATGACTTCATGAGGACATCACCTCAAAGAGACTATCATATTTTTGCATGCAGCAGAAGGGTTTTATTTATGTAACTTGCAATTGGACACTGAATATTAAAAGGCATTCATTAGAGTCCAAATATAAGTAGTAATTTTCACTACTTTATCAAGGATATTCTCAAAGGGGCTGGATTTTTAAAAAATCAGGTTTCTGGTGGGGACGAAACACATCAACCAGTACAGTCTGGCACTGCTGTCTTGATATGTACACTTAAGTACAGAAGTTTTCTCATGCCCGCTTTTGCATTATCAACAGAGGAAAAGAAGAAAGTCTTTGTATTACTGTAAAATGCTTCTGACCTTGTGATCTCTCCCAGAAAATGGTCTCAAGGCTACCAAAGGTCCTTGGACCACACCCTGAGAAACTCAGCTCTGGAGATACCAAAGGGATTGAATTAGTTACTGGGCACAAAATGCTCATGACCATGCCTAGTAGAGAAGCACGATACACCTGCTACTTCTATTAAAACACCTTGCCACAGAATGAAATTGCATCTTCTTATGAAATGCTGAATCTTGAACTTCATCCAGAACACATTTATTTTTGGCTTTCTAAATAACATATAAATCAGGCTACAGCCTTACATGTCAATAACTATTAAGACAAAGAAGTTGTTCACTTTAAAGAAAAGCAGGTGCTCCCATTTTCAATTATTTCAGAAGTCTAGAGAACTCTGAATATTGACTTATTTATTCTTTCATTCAACAAATATTTATTAAATACCAACTAGGAATTCTATGACTGGAATACAGATGTGAATTTTTAAAAAATCACATCTTCATGTATCTTACCTTCTAGCTCAAGGAGATAAATAGTAAACAAAGAATTCTATAGAACAGCCTTTTGGACTAAAGCCTACATTTCTTTTATACAAATTACCTCATATGTGGTTGATAAATAGGGAACTGATATTGGTATAACATGAAGGTTGCACTGATTTATACATGATTTCCCCCCAGAATATTAATGTTATGACATTATCATAAATAAGCTTTGTTTATTTATTGAAGAGTAAGCCTTAGAATTATAAGAGAACGACTAGCAGCTGCAATAACAACATAGGTACTTTAAAAACAAAAAATAAAAAGGTCATTTCTTTGTTTAGTGCAAGTAGTAGCTAGTTTAAGCACTCCAAGAACCACAGGACTTTCCACTACATTACACTATTGAGAGAAACTGCAAGTGCTGACGAATAAGTACAGAAGGCTTCTCTCTTTGTATCAAAACAGAAAATCAATGGAGAAAGTTATTACAAGTATTTTTATGTATTCTGATTGCAAAATTCCATAGGTTTTGAATGGTCTGCCCCAACAGGATTTTTCCCATAAATTCTGTTCTTTAGTGTATGATTTTAAAGAACATGGAAGGTTTCAGGAATATGCATGGAAGAATAAGAAAAATACCGCATATAAGAGAATGAGGATGTAACAGAAAAAATAAAAGACAAAAGCAAAAGAAGATCTCAGAGAGGGACAGAAATCTTAACTGAAGAAGGAGACCTCACCGAGAACGTGACCTCTGAGTAAGACACAGGAGGGGCTGGCAAAGGGAGCCATACAGCTGGGAAACCAGGCAGCTGGAAAGCCAAGTACCAGGGGTCCAGAGGTAGACATGAGTCTGGTATGTTCTATGAACAGCAGAGAACTAGTGTGATGAGAAGTGTGAGTGAGGGAGATGGCAGAAAAGGCTGCAAAGATAAGAAGGAAAGGCATTGTGAACTCTGGATTTTAGACATGGCACTACAAGCCGATGCAGAATTTTGAGCAAAAGGGCAATATGCCCTGACTTAAGTTTTTATGTGGGTCACTAAACACTGAGCACTCCTTTATATCATCATTAGGCAAGAAAGTTTGAAGTTGGGAGATGACAGGGGCAAAGGGGTGTACTGCTTTAACCAGTTGAGCGATGATGGCGACTTGATGAGTTGATGAGCTGCTGGCAAGGAGGGTGGCAGGGGGTGTCCAGGCTCAAGACACATACTAAAGGACGAACTAACACATTGTACAGACGTCAGATACGGAGTGTGAGAGACAGAAGAAAGGCTTGACAATGCCAAGGTTTCTGACCAGAGAAAACAGACTTTACTGTCATTTTCTGAAGTAAGGATGACTCTAGAAGGAGTAGGTTCAGAGAACAGAGCTCAAAATCCACCAGGATAAGACTGAGGTATTGATGAGGCATTGTGCAAAGCTGTGAAAAAGGCAGTTAGAACCACACAGTAGATGTCCTTATCACAAAAATGTCAATTTAATGCTTGAAATCCAATACCTAGGTAACTTCAAACCACAGCTTTACAGGTAAAAAAAAACCTCACTGATTTAAAAAGTAAATTTTGCCAGATATTGAACATATAAATAAAGTAATATTAAAAACAACTCAATTTGGTAAGAAGTTAAAATTTAAATATCCTAGTAAACTATGGTAAAAATTAAAAAATAAAAAATTTTGTTGATTACCTAAAGATTATAGAGAAATTTTATGCTCAACTTTTTAATTTTCATTTTCTTATCGAGTATACTCAGTTGCGGGGCTGGGGATATAGCTCAGTGGAATAAGCGCCTGCCTGGCAAGCGCAGGGTCCTGAGTTCGATCCCCAGTACCGCCAAAAAAAAAAAAGTATACTCAGTTGCAATGTTAAATTTAGTTATGTTCTCATATGTAGTGAAAATTACTATGGAAGATAAAGGAAAATTAAATAGTGGGTGACATTTTTATTATTCAAAGTAAGAACATGCCCTGTCAGACATATAACAACATCAATAACCTAATGGCACACTTTGTAACAAATACACTGTACTTTAGTTTTCTCCCCAGTCCAAGGGGGGAGGACACTATGATTTTTTTTTCATATGCCTGTAGACCATTTATCACCACAGACCACATCTTCATCTATATAACAAACCTGGGTAAATTTTAAAGAACTGAATCCCTGAGTTATGCTCTGCTCTGACTGTAATCAAAATTAGAAATCAATAACAAAATAATCACAGAAAATCTCCAATTACCTAGAAGCTGAACAATATGCTTTTGAACAATACATGAATCAAAGAACAATTGAAATGAAATTTAAAAATACATAGAACTGAGTGAAAACAAGCATACAACATACCAAAATAGGTGAGATGATGCAGCTAAAACACTGCTGACAGGAAAACCTATAGCACTGAAATGCTTATTGTAGAAAAGCAGAAAAGTCTCAAATCAGTAACCTAGAATCCTACTTCAAGAAAGAAAAAGAAAATTAAAATAAATCTGAAGCAAGCTTAAAGAAGAAAATGATGAAAAGCAAGGCTAGAATCAATAAAATTGAAGACAAAAAAGTGATACAGAAAATCAATGGATTAAAAAAAAGCTAGTTCTTTGGTGGGGCAATCAAATGATACATTTCTAATTAAGTTGAAAGAATAAAAAGGTAGAAGGCACAAATCATCATTACTAGCAAAGAAATAGAGGGCACCAATACAGATCTTGCAGCCATTAAAAGAGGGATACTACAAACAACTTTAAACTCATAAATTTGACAACTTAGAAGATCTGAACAAATTCCTGGAAGTCTAAACAAGTACATCTACAATAGCCTGAAGAGTCCTACAAGTTAAACTTGTCACTTTACACCTCTGAGTAAAAAAAAAATCAGATCCAGATGGTATCACTTAAGAATTCAACCAACATTTAAAATACAGTTAACATCTTGTCCAGAAAACATTTTTCAGATTATTTCTGGAGGCTAATATCACCCTGACCTAAAATCCTTTCAAAGATAATACACAAAAGACAACTATAGACCACGGACTTAGACACATCAACTGTCTTGCATGAACTCAGACACAAAAGTGCTCAACACAATATCAGCAAATCAAATCCAGTAACATATTAAAAATTTTACTCCATGACTTAATGCAATGTGTTCCAGATATGTAAGGTCATGGTTTGACGTCCAAAAAAGAAAATCACAATCCTCCCCCCATATCTGTGGAATAAAGAAAAAATCATGTGCTCTATCAAATGAAGTAAAAAACAAATTTGACAAAATCCTAGGTTCATGACCTAAAATAAAAAGTCTACCAAATTAGGTATAGAAAGGAATTTTCTCTAATAAAGAACATCTATCAAAAACACATCTAACATCATATGTAACAGTTAAAGACTGAATGTTTTCCCCCAAACTTGGTAGTCAATTAGAATACCATCATTCTAGTCAATGCATTATAGGAAGACCTAGTCTCCTACAAAACAAAAGAAAGAATAAAATGAACAAAACTTTACACAACCACAGCCCTCCTAAACTCCTAAGAGAATTGCACAAGGCTCCAGGTTACAAAATCAACAAAGAAAACCAAACACATTTCTATAAATAAACAATGAACAAGTAGAAAGCAAAATGAAACACACAAAACCATTTATAATTGCTCCAAAGAAAATAAAATACTTAAATATAAATGGGAAAAGTATAGCATACATGCTAAAAACCATAAAATGTTGATTACAGAAATAAAAATTTAGAGGAAATACATATGTTCACAGATTGAAAGATTCAATAAAATAAAGATATTAAATCCATATAAAACACACAGAAGGTTAAAGGATTTCCTATGAAAATATCAGTAAGATTTTTGGGGGCTTATACACAATTTTATTCTAAAATATATATATGGAAAGGCAAAGAATGTAGAAGATCTAAAGCAATTTTCAAAAAAGAAGAATAAAATGAGAAGAATCATTCTTCCTGATTTCAGTATTTATGATGTAGCCACAGCAATAAAAACAGTATGGTATTGACAGAGGAATCAAGTAGTAAAGAAAACCTACGAAAAGCCAAACACAAGCACAGCCAACTGACTTTTGACAAGAGCAAACAAATCCAGTGGAGGGACGATAGCCTTTTAAACAAATGGTGTTGGGACAATTAGACACCTAGAAGGCAAAGAAATGAAACTGTCTAATCTCCGTACCCTGCATAAAAATTGACTCGATGTGGGTCATTGGCTGAAATGTAAAACTATACAAATGTAGGGGAAAAAAACAGGAGAAAATATCTGGAATCTAGAACTAGGTAGAGTCTTAGACATGACCCAAAAAGCACAATGCATTAAAATAAAATCAATCAAATTATCAGTCTAAACATTTGTTCTGCAAAAGACACTATAAAGAGGCTGATATCTGACTAGTAACTAGTAATTTCCATATCTGTAACAATCCAAATATAAAATGAGCAAGATATGTAAACAGATATTTCCACTGAAGAGGAACTACCAATGGTAAATAAGCACATGAGAAGACTCAGCGTTGTCAGCTGCTAGACAAATGCAAATTAAAACTATAATAAGCTATCACAACATATTTAACAGAATGGCTGAAGTTCAGTGAAAACACAAATGGTGGTTAATTAAAAGGAAAGCCACTAGACTACTATGAACACATTACTGGTGAGTATATTAGGTAATACAGGGACTAGGAAAACAGACTAGTTATTTCTTGTAAAACTAAACATGCAACTACAGCCCAGTAATTGTACTCTTTGACATTACTCCCAAAGAAATCAAGATGCACATTTCATATCAAAACCTGTAAAACAAATTTATAGCAGCTTTAGTCCTTACAGCTAAAATCTGGATATGAACCAGATGTCCTTCAAAGACGTACAGTTATACAGACAACAGGATGTCCATGGCATGGTATGCTACTTAGTAGTATAATGGAACAAACCACTGAAATTCACAGTCTGGATGAACTAGCAGGGAATTTCACGGAATGTAGGAAGATCATATACACTATAATTCTTTTTATGTAACATTTTTGAAATGATATAACTATAGAAATAGAACTTAGTGATTCCCAGGGATAGGGATTGCCAGGGGATGAGCTAAGTGTGGCAATAAAAGGGAACACAAGGTATCCTTGGGTAAAGGGAATGTTCTTTATTCTAACTTATAACAATAGCATGGTAGAGATGTTATACTACAATTTTATAATATACTACCACTAGGAAAATCTAAATAAAAGATACTTAAGTACATGGACCCTCTGTATTATTTCTAACAACTGCATGTGAATGTAAAATTATCTGAAAAAAGTTTTACTGAAACAAATAGAATGCTAACAAGTAAGCCACAGATTGGGAGAAAATATTCTGTATATGCTATCTTAGAGATTTTTCTCCATATTACAAAAGAATACCTACTTCTTGATGACAAGAAAAATGAAAATATATAAATAAAATGAGCAAAGAGCTTGAACATGCATGTTATAAAGGAAGGTCTAACAAACAGCAGTAAACACATGGAAAGATGTGCAACATCCTTCAGCCCAAAGGATTATAACAGCTAAACTGAAAAACAAAACAAAACAAAAAACTATAGGCTAATATAGACAGCAAGTAGAACTCTGACACAGTACTGGGCAGAGCATATAAAGAGTACAATTACATCAGAAAAGGGGTTGGCAATTTCTTACAAAATTAGACACCTAAACAAAACCCAGGAATTCCAGGTCTAGGTATCTCCTTATAAGAAAGAAAGCCTATATCAAACAAATAGCAGTCATATTTAATCACACCCCACACTGAAAGCAACAGGATATTAACTCAGCACTCTGGAAGACATTCTTCCCAGTGAAAAAAACTCAAACACAAACCACTCGTATTAAATGATTTGCTTTATACGAAATTCAAGCACATCAAAAATTAATCTATGTGGAAAAAGTCAGAAAAATGGTTGCCTACAAAGATGGTGATTGACTGGAAGGGGTATGAGAGAATGGACTGAGGTAGGGAAAATGCTTGATATCTGGACTAAGGTGTTAGTTACACGAGTCTATAAACTTATTAAACTCATTGTACATTTAATATCTATGAATTCATAATCTGTAAACTTTACCTCAATTAAAAATTTAAAATCCTTAATTAAAAATGCTTAGTGAATATATCTATCCACTGTCAATAGAAATACCTCTCTTACTGTCTGCCTCAAAATGCTTTAATAAAGTTGTGACTGTTGTCTGTCCCAATGGTCTATGGCAATTTAAAACATATGCTCCGATATCAACTACTATGCTAAGGAGATTGGCTATTTGTTATTAAAATTTTAGATCTTCTATCATCATTTAATGTTTCATGTGTACCTTATCTCCCAACCACAAGGAAGACAGCCAGCAAAAGCATAGCTGCCACTGGTGCTACCGGAACTATCTAACAATTACTGAGCACTTATTTAGTATATAGAAGGAAATGTTTTAGCAAATATCTGAAATGTTCCCACTATAACCAATCACATAGGTGGTAATTTTCTTTTTGATGTCCATTCCATAGGTCAAAAGAGCTGAGCCAGAGAAGGGTTAGGTGATTCACTGAAGGTCACACAGTAGAGTTAAAAACAAACACTATCATCTAATTAATTCCAACATCATACCACTGTCCCTCAGATTCAATATAATCTAACAGTAAACAGAATTATAATTGCATAATTAAATACTAAAATTAAGGCTAACAGATTTTATATCTGGGAGAAGTTGATGTTTTTCCTGTGTAAAAAAAAAAAAAACAACCAGAAAAAATATGCCATTATTCATGACCAAATTATGTTCAGGTAACCAGTATTAGAAAAGTGCTCAAAGATAATCAATGCATTAGCTATATATTCTATGCAGGAAACATTCAATGAGTAGATAAAATGTGAAAGTATATAATCTCCTACAGGCAAAATAACACAAATTCACCAGTACCATGGAAAAAGTAATGTTACTTAGCTAGTTCAAAAAATACCAGTTTAAAAAAAAATACCAGTTAAAATGGAAGAAAAAAATAACAGTAAAAATCAGCTGCATCAAACTTTAATCTGCTGAGTGGTTGAGAACAAACTGGAACTCACTGTGTGGCATCAAGATATTTGACATGCTACCAAACACCCATTTTTAAAAATCAAAACACAAAAACAAGGAGATCAAACGAAACAAAATGATCTCTCTACATATAAATGTACCAGGAAAATGACTAAACTCTAAACATTAACCATGATTTAGCTTGATCTAATTGACATTTTCTTTTAATCAAGAAAGCAGGCTTGGTTTAAAAACTGTCATCTTGTCATAGTTTCAGACATTATAAAAGCAGCAACTGATATTTCTTATATATCATCTCTGAAGCAATAAGGTATTATCTTACAGTCCATAGCTTTATTTAATAAGTACATGAAAATATTTATTAGTCACTTTGAAAAGTCAAATAAAAATCATAATTAATGATATATCTCAACCTCCAAACCACCCACTAGAATGTTTATTTAAACAATGACAAACAGAGCAAGGAACACAACTCGGTGATAGAGCATTTGCCTAGCACTCACAAGGCCCTGAGTTTAGTCCTCAGTACTGCCCCCGCCCCAAAAAGATGATAACCAGTAATAAAAAACAAGAAGTGTGAGGAAACTGGGACCCTCCTACATTACCAATGGGAATGTAAAATGAATATCTGGGCAGCCGTTTAAAATGTTAAATGGAGGAAGATGGCGACCGGGTGAGCAGCAAGGGAGCGAACCTCCTTAATAAACACCACCAGCTCGAGACAGACTTGGTGAGCGTGAATGCCGGAACCTCGGCTGGGAAGTTTAAACTGGGCGTGTTTCTCTGAGATGCCGGGGGAGATGTGGTAGGG
>PVLD010021162.1:0-32164 GCA_004027595.1 Dinomys branickii | reverse complement strand
AATTAGCATAAAAAATAGTACAATCACAACTAATCTATAGACAAGGTGATATGATCTCAACAGTGGTCATTGCTTTATCCATTGATATCTTCGAAGTGTAAATACATAAACCCATATACAGACATGCAAATTTAGTCAGACAATCAATTCTCTCAACAATAGAAAAAACACAAAAACCAAAAATCCAAAGACAAAAAACTAAACAGGCAAACATCAACACATACACATTTAAAATGTCACTTCCCTGATGCTCCTAAAAAGGTCTGTTATAAACCTTGTTATGTACTCTGTTAGCAAGTTAGCTTCAAAATACTTAAGGGCCATTTGCAATAATTAAATGATCCTGCAGATAATGACAAACACTTACTTAACAATCATTATTAACCAGACACTTTAATAACTTTTCAATAAATGTTAAATGGGTGAATGAATGGATGAATAAATATATTAGCCAACGAAGTTAGCAAGGAAATGTCATTTAGCAACTCAGTATCCAGCTTTCAGTTCATACTTCCCTTTAATTCCCAATTTATAACATGTGTCCCTATGATTGCTGGATCTTCTAGATTGTCCCTCAAATACATAAGGATGTTAAAAAAATTCTCTTATGTTATTCATTCCCAAATGTTATTCAGAGAAAGTCAATGCCATTATATATTTGGACAACAAAACCCAAAACATGTTGAGTTATTATCATGTGTCAGGGACTGTTAAACGTATGTTTTATATATTAGAATATATCAAAAGCTCTTTATATCCTTGTATATTTGTCTTAAATAAATATATGTTTATTTAATCCTTATAACACCCATGAGACTGATGCAGTATTATCTATATGCTACAAGACTAGAAACCGAAACACAGGTAACTTGAATAATTTACCAACCTTTATCTGGGGCAACTTAAAAATGGAGGAGGAGATCCTTCCTGCCCATGATATGAAACCTTTCTGCAGCAGTTTCTACTAAGCACCATTCTCTGAGTTACCAGCATACCAGCATATCACTGGGGCCACTCCACCTTTCTCCAAAAGAAATACATGTCTTGTGCAAATAAGCTTTCCAGAAAAAAAAAAAACGTGAGTTTCCCAGTTAAATTTGAATTTCAGATGAGTCACAGTTTAAAAAATATAATGTCCCAAATAGTGCATAGAACATACACCAAAAATATTTTATGTTAAATTCAAATTTCTGTACTTTCATTTGCTAAATTCTAGAAGCCTTACTAAACAACATCCTGTCCCTGTGTTTCCTAAATCCACAGTATGGAGGCAGTCTCCCCTTCCATCTGTCTTGAGTCCCGCTCTGAACTTATTTCCTGTCTTAGTAGAGAATGGGGAGCTGTTTTTGTCTCATTTCTGTTTTGATAATCCATTATAAACGACACTACTGCTTCATTTTAATTAGTCCAGCACATTTTTTTCTCTTAATCTCAACTCGTATCAATCCACACATATGAGTGCCTCCTCTCTCTTTCCTCAGTCGACTTTAGTACCTCATCTTTCAACTAGTTATAACTCATAAAGATTAAAAGACACCTGCCAATTTCTAAGTTGAATTGGTTTAGCATGCGGTGGGCATACTTCTTTGTTTCCATTTATTTATTCTCTGTCTGAATTCTAAACATATATTTCATTGGGCAGTTGATGCTCAGTAAAGATTTGATTGTCAAGTTTTATATGTTGGCTCAAAATATCCATCACTGAGATGTGTTTAGGCAGCACATTTCTCTTAGAGAAAAAGGAGTTTTGCAGATAACTGCAAATAACAGGAACTTTCCTGAACAGAGGGGAAGAGTAAGCCATAAATTACTATCAAGGGCCTGGTCAATCCCAAGAGGCAAGAGTGTGTACCTTTCTTAAACTTGCAAACCATCAGAGCAAGTAGGGTTATCAGAGTTGGCCTAATGCCATCTCATTTTAAATCTAGATGGAAGAGAGTAGCAACTCACACAGGAAAAGTGACTTGCTTGAGAAGAGAGACTCCTTGGATAATATACAAAGTCATCAAGTTGTGTCACTGAGAAAAGTGCTCCAGTGGGATCACTGTTTGAATTTGAGCTCCATTACTTAATAGCCTCATGATGGTTATGAAGTAACTTACCCTTCTGGCACTTTAACTTATTTGTCTTTTAAAATGGAGATAATAACATTGAGCCATCTTCATCACAAAATTGTTTTAAAGATCAAATGAAATTACATAGGTGACAGCCCTCTGCAAAGTGTCAAGTCCCATGCGAACACAAGACAGTATAATTTGTAGCCACTCCTACTGAAAAAGGATTGATGTCGGTGATTTTTTCCTCTGGGTTAATGCAAAGCCAGTGACCCAAACCTTTGTTGGTGCCCTCCCTTCCAGATGTGGGATTTTGTAAACAAATTATTTAACACAGCTGCTCTGATCATCTGTGGTCATTAATATGATTAGAGATGGGTTTTTTCTTTCATAATAATAATGTATTGGCCTTAGACTACTGAATAAATTTGAAATTCCAGTCCTCATTAATTGTCTTACTCCTTACTGTTCCTTAATAGTGTTGAAAGGTTAATTACTTGTGTGCAAAATTCTAAAGCACTTAATGCAGGTAATCTAGCAAGGTGATATCTTATTGTAGATCTTTAGTAAATGACTAGATGGACAGCTGGCAGAAAGAGCTAAATGACTGACAAATTCTATTAAAGTTTTATTAATAGAATTAAAGCTGATTTAAAATAATCTTCATTTATCAAAGATACTTTTATTATAAACAATGATATAGAGAATCTTAAGATGGAGAAGTACTTTTTAAGAAATCAGCCATAAACCATCAAGACAAACATTAATATTTTAAAATAAATCATTACATGTAATATCACACTGTCCTTAGAATAGAAATAAGTTGCTAGATATATGGGTATAGTAGTGATTTGCATTGGCTTTAATAGCAAACCACATTAGTGCCCTGCTATATCTCTGAAGGGGAGCAAGTACTTGTTCACATACTTATGCACTGGCATGTTCTACTTGAATTTATGTCTAGAAGATATTGGGGTTGACTTGTTTAGTGGAAGTCAAGTTACATTATAAATATACATGGTTATATTTTCATAGACATTGGGAAGGAGTGTATACCTTTTTGTTTGCTTTTGTTGTTGTTGAATCTTTTGATACATTTTTAAATAGTACAAGATGGGAGATAGTACTAACAGGAATATGATATCAAGTGATTAGTATATGAGTCTTTCAGCGTAATGTAGAGAGTTGACCTCAAGGACAGTAATAATTTATAAGATAACTTGAAAATTTTATATGTCCTTTGGCCACAAACACATATACTATCACATGTCACATACCCATGCAGATACATTCTGAGAGATGCACCATTAGGCAGTTCAGTGATCGTATGAATATATGTGAATAGAATGTACTTTCCAAGATGGTACAACTTATTATATACCAAGATTATAAGATATAGCCTATTGCTACGAAAATTTGAAACAGGAGCGTACATTGCATTACTGAACTGAATAAGACAGGCAGCTGTAACACAGTGTAAGTACTTGTATACCTAAAACGCATGAATGGAGAAAAGTCACATTAAAAATATGGTAGAAAAATTACCATGAATAGACCCTGTAAGACCGGAAGTTGCTGTGGGACAGTCACTAAGTGGAGAGTGATATGAAGGTCTGCAACATTGCTGTTCACTACTGTGTACTATACTCTTGAGCTGCCCTAAAATGAATTTTAAAATCTTTCTCTAATAGTAACTTAACCCTAGTGCACTGGAAAATTGTACTATATAAACTTTTCCCTTTTTTGGCTATCTGATAACAATGCTAAGCCCAAATGCAAACAAGTTAGACAGCTATACACAAACATTTACTTTATATACTCATTCTATATTTTTTGCCATTTTAATTGCATACTTTAACCTAAAATTTTGGTTAAAATGAAGGTGAAAGGGCCCACATTACTCTAGTCCTAAATAGGGTCAGGATCATCACCGTCACTGTCTTCCACCACAACACCTTGTACCACCGGAAGGGTCTCCAGGGGCCCTAGTACAAGTGGAGCTGTGATCTCCTCCAGTGACAACCCCTGCTTCTGGAACCTTCCTGAAAGACTGGCCTGAGGCTCTTCTTCAGGTTGTGTCACTATGCTGAGAAACACAGCCTTTGAGGTTTGCTTGCTTTGCCTTTGCTCATTACAGGTTTGCTCATAAGCAGGTAACGCACCATCAACAGTCTTCTCTATTAATGGAAACCAGTCTGTGTTGGGGGTCATGTTTTCAAACGTCTTAAGGAGCATGTTGAGGTCAGAAAACACTTTTGCTCAATTTTTCACTGTGGATTGTTTGGAATATTCTCCTTTTTCTTCTCCTTCAGTTTCCCTTTCTGTTGCTCTTCTTCAAGCTATGTGTGCCTATTCCAGTTCTGAAAACTGGTAGCAGAGAAGTTCCTTAGGATCCACTTCTAGGAGCCACTCCGTGCCATCTATACCCAGGGAATATTTACTTGTCATCTCAACCTCAGCCTTGTTCAATTCCTCAACCCATCCTCTTTGGCAAAACTGAAGAAGTCATGGAAGAAGCTCTAGCTTCCTCCAGATGCCACTCATACAATCCTTGCTGACATGACCCTGGCCCTTAGCAAGGTTCTTAATGCACTTACACAGGTTGCGCTCCTTCCAGCATTGCTTCCGTGTCTCCTCAGTGACTTCCTTGGTAGGAATAATACCCTGGGCAAAGGTCCTCTTTACTAGCAGGACTCAAAAGCTGCTGTAGTTCATCAATCCATTATTTGGGAAAAAGTGATGCCATTTAAAAAAAGAAGCACTATTTTGAGGCAGAGGTGAAAATCACCAACCAAAAGGAACACATGGAGGAACACTCAACAGTAAGAAAACCTTTGAAAGGTACCGTTAATCTTCAGAGTATTCCTCCATTTCATACCAAGAGACATCTTAAAACAGGATGTGTGTCACCCATGATTTCTTCTTGCTCTGTCATATCCTGGCATTTGTGCTTATAAATATGCTTGGAGGCCCCATAGTTCTCTGTGTGCCAGGAAACAAATGGTTTCAATTTGTACACTGTAACACTGCAACCAAGCAAAATGGTTATTCTGTCCTTTAAAGCCTGGAAACCTGTTAATGAATTGGTCTCTTTATGGATGGAAGTCCTTTCACGTAGAATAGGGAGATATCCACTTTGAAGATTTACTCTGACAAAAAACTGTCCTTTGTAATCACTGTATCTGGAGCTTTAAAAATTCTGAACTAGCACTTTCAGACTCACCATTTGCTTTCTTTTTTTTTTTTTTTTTCCGGGACCGGGGATCGAACTCAGGGCCCTAGTGCTTAGCGGCAAGCACTTAGCCCACTGAGCTGTACCTCCAGCCCTACCATTTGCTTTCATATTACATAAGGAGTAAGCCTCCGAGAAATATCAGGTCCAGCATTTTCTTTCACCATGAAACTTTTTTTTTAACTTTGGCCATGGTCATCAAGATGCCAAGAAAGGATATACTTATTTCTGGCCTTTAATCCAAGCCATTAGAAGTTTTTCCTTATACCATATAGGTCCTTCATCATTTTTTTAGTCTTATTGCCTTCAGTGAAACAGAGGATTTGATAGACTCTTTTACTGTATTCTTATTCTACAAGATGGTACCTCTGTTGGGATGGGAAATCATTGATGGCCAGCAAGCAATGACCAATAGTGATTTTCCACTGTGATAGTCCTTAATCACTTCTAAGTTAATTACCATGTTAATGACTCAGTATGGTCTCTTACTGCCAAAATTAGCAGTGAATTCTGTACCCTTATGGCCCATGATGAATGAAACAAGCACAAGAAAAAATGATGCAAACAGAAGATGTGGTAAACACAAGATATATGGAACTGCTACTGTTCTAACAGAATATACGTTTTTACAACAAAAGATTGTACTTTAAATTCACTATATACAATATACTACAGTAAAAATAGAAGCCAGTATTACAGTGATTTATTATCAGACTCAATTTTTATTTACTGTGCCTAATTGTATGTGACATATTTTTATACAAATGGTAGCACAGTAGGTGTGTTTATACCAGCAGCACCATCAACATGTGAGTAGTATATTGCCTCCAACTGATGACATCATGAAGCAAAAGGAATTTTTGCTCCCATTATACTTTCCTAGTACTACCCTCATATGTGGCCTGTCTTTGTCTAAACTATTCTCATACAGCACATGCATGGGTATGTATGAATGATGCATTTCAAGTGAATTATCACTATACAGATACAGCACATGCATGGGTATGTACGAATGATGCATTTCAAGTGAATTATCGCTATATAGATTTCTGGCTAATCACTTATTTTTCTCTGGCAGTAGTAACCCTGTAATTCTGCGAAGAGGGAGGGAAATATCTAAGTAAAAAGGACAAATGGAAGCTAACTAGGTATGCTTCCATAGGGCATTTAGGCAAACTATAAAAATAGAGTCTATATTAAAATATGAACAAAAAGTAGAAAATTAAACCATTTTAACCATTTAGTTGGGTTCTTCAACAACCATCAGAGAAAGGAGACCGAGTGGTATTCAAAACATGCTATGAGAGAGAGGAGAAAATTTAACATTCCTCTAGGGACACAATTTTTTCAGAACTAAAGTCACAAAAACATGCTATATGCAACGTGTCATGCATAGAGACTGAGGTATATAAAATTAACTGTCCTCAGCAATGATAATATGGGGAGAGATGAGCTGGAATTCACCTAGCTAGTACTCCAAACTGTCATTACTTATCACAAGGGGCATAAGACTGCTTGCTGCTCTGACAACAGACTTGTCCAACCATATAACTGTCTATTGGTTTCACTCAGTTTTGGTTGAAAACTAAGAACCTTGAGAAATGCACATAAAAAGGAGGGCTCCTGAATTACTTTCCTAAGTACTACATTTTGACAAAGGAGAAATACCTGGTTGTGAGACTAAGTTAAATTATTGCATTCTTAAGGGTACTATGTAATCTCTAGGCAAAATATGCAATATATAAGAAACTATCTCATAGTCATTTCAAATCTCATAAATATAACCTATTTCCCTCATCTGCTCAAATCACTTTCAGAAAAAACTACCACAAGCTGACATTTTCCCCAGGACCCAAAGGAACGATCAACCCATTTAGAACAGGTGTCTATTAAGCCAATGGCTCATTGCCAAACTTCTAGAAAGTTATCAAAAAGTACTGTCTTCCCTTTTGTGTCTCCCACCCCTTTCTCTTCTTCATGTAAAAGTGACTCTGTTCCTCCCAACTCCAACAGATGCATTATTGCTAAGGGCCTGGATCATCTCCGTCCTGCTGAATTCAGACAATGTTTTTCACTTTGATCATCATTCATTCACTCATTTATTCACAAATGTCTTGACTTCTAGTGATAAGTCATGATTTCTGGTCATGTCTAGAAAGGCAGGTATCAAATCATATCATTTTAATAAGAGGAGGAAAGAGCACAGAGTCCCAGGAAGCATATGCTAAAGGACATCACTAAGTCATGAGCAATCAATGAGCTATTCAGCAGTATTTGGCTTCTGTGATCTTGTTTCCTCAGGTTTTCCTCCTTCCTCAGCAACTGCTGTCTCTATTTTCTTGCTAACAATATCTGCCTCATTTGACATTTAAATATTTGTCAAGGACACTCATCGTTTACACAAGACAGCCCTCTGTGTTTGCCATCCTGGTATAACTAGTAATACCCTTGAAACCTTCTCAAAAATGTCTGGGTTTTGACCATAAATGATGTGTTCAGTTCCTCAAGTGACCTCATGTGCATCCAGCCTCACCCACCTATGTCTCTCACTGTCCTTTGTGCAACTGTCTCTGACCTACGCTCCCAAGTTGCATCCTCATGCAGCACTTCCTGTTCCACATAGCAGCCAAAGTGGTCCTTCTGAGTCTCATTCAATTGCTACCTTACTGAAAAGTCTTTAGTTGTTTCTAATTGAATTTGGAATAAAGACCAAACTATTCAGTATAGCACATTTTTTTGAATTTTATGGAAAAGAAGGTAAAGTAAAATTTCATGAGAAGGTGATAGAACAATAACAATAGTTAATACATTGCATATTGTGATCTTCACAGTAGTTACTCAGAGTACAAGATATGAGCACAAAAAAATTTTCCAATTGACAGAAGAGCAACCATCCTTTTCTATGAACTAAAAGATAGTTATAGTATAGCTAACATGCAGTTTTTTCCCTTTCCCTTCCTTGCTTTCCCATTGACCCCATCCTAGGTCCCTTTTTCTTTTCAACAATTTCTTCTTATTTCACAATATCTATTGTACATTTCAGACCTCATTGACTCCGATTTCTCAAAACAGGGAGACAATACAATATTTACACATGTGGGTCTGATTTATTTCACCTATAAGTACGGTCTCAAGTTGCACCTGTTTACCTATAAAAGTTTCCAGTTTATCCTTCTTTGTGATTGAGCAGTACTCCATTATATAAAGATACTATGTCATTTTTTTTGCACCCGGAATCGAATTTAGGACCTTGTGTTAGTGAGGCAGGGGCTTGTGTTGCTGAGCTATAACCCCAGCCCAATACTACATCAGTTTTATTCATTCCTCAGTTGATGGGCATTTGTGTTATTTCTAGAATTGAGCTATGATAAACTCTGCTGTTATAATCATGGGTGTACATGTATTGCTGTGGTATGATGTTTTCAATTCTTCTGGGAATATACCCAGAAGGGGAATAGCTAGGTTGAGTGGCACCACTAATCCTACCCTTTGGAGGAATCTCCACACTGATTTCCATAGTGGTTGAAACAGAGAGCACTCCAACAGTG
The DNA here is from genome assembly GCA_004027595.1 of Dinomys branickii. Classification (NCBI taxonomy): domain Eukaryota; kingdom Metazoa; phylum Chordata; class Mammalia; order Rodentia; family Dinomyidae; genus Dinomys; species Dinomys branickii. Next base: position 23,330 of record PVLD010021162.1, on the reverse strand, counting down.
GAGAAGGGTTCGTTTTTCCGCACTGCTCCTCTAGCCTTTGTTAGTGGTTGATCTCTTGATGGTAGCCATTCTTCCTGGGTTGACATGGAATCTCAGAGTTGTTTCAATTTGCATCTCTCGATTGTCCAGTGATGTTCAACAGTTTTACATATATTTGTTTGTGGTTTGTGTTTTTTCATCTGAGAAGTGTGTATTCATCTCAGAGACCCGTTTTGGATTGGATCTTTGAATTTTAGAGGGAGTTTATCTTTCCAACTCTTTATATGTTCTAGAGAGAAGTCCTACATACTGTGTAGGACTCAGGTCTCACAGTCTCTTCAGGTCATATAAAATTTTCCCCTTTACTAGGTAGAAGTCCTTTGACTGAGGGAGAGTTGGCTAAATGATTTTTTCCCAATTTGTGGGTCTTCTTTTAATTTTGTTGGTGATTTCTTTTGATGTGCAAAAGCTTTTTAATAAGATGAGATCCGAATTGTTAATTCTTTGAAGTATTTCTCATGCAGTTTTCATTTTGTTCATGAAGTCTCTGCCTACCCCTATGTCTTCAACATTACTACCCAATTTCTCTTTCAGTATATTGAATATTTCCATTTTATTATTTAGATCTTCGATGCACTTTGACTTTAGTCTAGTGTATGATGATAGACATGGGTCTAGTTTTAGTCTTTCACATGTAGAGAGCTAGTTTTTCCTTTAGAGTAGATATACTGTCACACTTATTCCTGTGTCATTACTAAAACATACCCTATTAAAGTTTACTGAGTAAATATTTAGCATATCAAAGTAACTATATAATTTTATAATACTAATGTCCTTCTATAATCTCTATTCTCTCTCTCTCTCTCTCTCTCTCTCTCTCTCTCTCTCTCTTTGGCAGTACCAGGGATTGAACACAGGACGTTGCACTTGCCAGGCAAGTGTTTCTTCCACTGAGCTATACCCCCAGCCCCCCTCTAGTCTCTCATTTTCTCTCTATACTAAAACATGAATATAGTATTAAACCATCAAAACACCTGCAGGAATTACCATCACAGGTGAGTAGATGCATTAAATAATCCAGGATAAATGAAACACAAATACAGAAGCTCATTAGCTTCTAGAGCTGGGTGTAAGTAATAGGACAAAGAGCCATCAGTCCAAAAATTGTGTGGTGAAGGTGCCATGGTGAATTAGTTTTCAACTCAAGATATTTTGCTATTCAAACAAATGAATGCTGATGTATGGTTCACAAGAATGCATACAAAAATTGCATTCTGCTTCATTTTATTGGTTTTCTATGATTTATCCAGTGTAGTAACGGACCCAGACCATCACGTACATTTAGAAGGAGCAGGCCTTGCCAAACAATTGCAAAAGACTTCATCTTACATATCAGCTCAATGTGATACTAGGATAGTGATGGTGAACTGTTGGGGACCACTGCAAAGTGGCTCTGAGCAGGATTTAATATTAACCAACTGGCTTTCTGTGTTTACTTGTGAGTTGTCTGAAGCTTAGGCACCTTGTTTGACAAGGCTACAGTTGAGGTCATTTGGCTCCAACTCCAGTTAACTACAAGGAGACTTCAGCTGCAGTCTCCACACTCCTACAGTAAATACCAACCTAAAGATAAGGTGGTTCTCCTGATTGACGTAATTTATTACTTGGGAATATTCTCCCAAGACCCTGCAAGATTCCCGCATTTTCTTAAGCCTCCTCCTCCTTTGTTTGAAAACCAAATAAATACGGGCCACCCAGAGAAGCCTTTGGTTAAGTCAGAGAATATTGAAACTGTAAGAAAGTTAGTCCCTCCTGGAGCCCTGAAATCATTTCCATTGTCTCATTTATTTAAGCCTTCATTCCCCACTCACTTGTGAGATTGCAAGCCTGATCAGCCTACAATAATTTAGGGTTATTTAACCGGGTTTGTGGTAGCAAACCACTTAGAACTTTCAATTATACAAGCAGACCATTACAGCACATATGCCACAGGTTTGCCATAGCTCCACTAGGAGATATCAAAAGAGATCAAAAAATCACATTTGGGTTCAAAGAAAGGAAAAGCCTATAGCTGAGGATTAAAATATGCCTTAGGAATATGAGATGAAAAATAAGCATGGGTAACATTTGCACATTGTTGCAAGCACAATGTTTGAAAAGAAAAAAGTTCTAATTCCTGAAAAGTACTAACATTGGATAGTTCCAGTTGGTTGTGTGTTCATTTCATAACACTTTGGCTAGTGAAATATGTACTCACAGTGCTGTTTTCTTCATCATCTGAATCAAGGAGTTCTACATTTCTTTTGTCTGAATTGGGCGATTCTTGTTTCATTTCACTGTCACAGGAACTTTGACTCAAAAGGCCAGTACCAAAGTCATCATCATCATCATCACCATTACACTGCTCTTCTGCTATGAAAGCAGGTATTTTATCATAATGGATAATCATCATCCGTGCATGAATAATCTGATGATTCACTTTTGACTTCCTGCAAAGCTTGCAAATCTGGTTTTTCCTGTACCATTGTACTGAATTGTGCAGCTTGTACCAGAAAAATCAAAAGAAAACTATTTTTAACGAATCCTGGAATGATGTGGACCTTCTGTGCTGCTTGAATAAACATACACAAAACCAGTTACACAGAGCATAACATGGAGGAAAATCCCATTCTGACACTTTTGCACATGCAAACACAGCTTGTCATTCACTATACCAAGTGGGTAAACACATAAATTGCTTCCAGTATCCCTCAGGAAAGATACTGATACACACAACCAGATACATTTACACCAAAATACAAATTTCCCATAGAAAAGTAAGGGCTGAGTCCATTGGACCCAGTTTTATGTTCCTGTGACTAAAAATCTCTCATCCCCTTTTCCTGGAGTGCTAAAAGTGTGGTTTGTTGGCACAGCATCTTCTCTCCTTAGTGATTTGTGTTGTCCTAAAAATACTATTTTTCCTTTTTCCCTAATGGTCTCTTAGGCGGAGTTCCTGTCAGTGTAACCTTAATGTCATGTGTGTCTTCAACTGAGGACAAGTTGCTGGTATAGCTTGTGCCCATGCAGGGGAGAGGATTACCATGGATTTTTTTGTGTATACTTTTCCTGGATAGTTCTGCACAGGTTTGAAGTATTTAGTGCAAAATACAGAAAACATTCAAAAACAGAATGTTCAACCCCTCCAAAGCCATTTGCTTCTAAAATACAAAAAAGCAAAAATCTCTGTCTGCATTGACTCATTTAGAAGGGGTAATTTTTTTGTCTTTTTATATACTACGTTAGAATGCATTACAGGTAAATCAGGATATTCTGTCATAGTTCTAGGCAGTAATAAAAAACATGTCTAGGGAAACAGAGTTCCTGACATACTATCTATTATACCACTCACCTAGCAAGTAAAAGAACCAAGAATGTATTCAACGCTAAGCGAACAGTGACATGAGACACTGAGATGCTGCTTGTTATTATTGTAATTTCAATTCTTACTTAATTCTCAAGTCATAAGAAAATATTTTTTCTTACATTTTCAGATGAAAAATCTGAGACTTAAGTATATAAGCAATGTCTATGAAATCACACAGTCTGGCAACCAGGATTTAAATGGAAGTGACTTTTGTTTCTGCAGCTGATCTTTTTTATTTCATGCTCTCTGACTTCTTCCTGCCGTTGAGTGAACTGTTAGAGGCATACAATTTAGTGAACCCTGAGACTGTTCCAGGGAAGAACAATGCTGGAAAGCACCCTTGATATCATGCTGCCGCTGAAGGGCCACTACACATTCAAGTGGATTTTTATAAGCAATTAGATACAGGATGTCATGATGTGGTAATGATGGCTAGAGGAGGAGAGGGATTTAATTTTCATGCCATGGTGAGAAACAGGGGAAGACAGTTCAAGTCAAGAAAGGCAAGGCAGAGTTCTGTATTATTAAATTTTCCTTGAGTCACTAAGCAGTTGAGGTCATTTTCTATACTAGGAATAGAAAACAATGAATACATGGGAAATACAATATGAAGGACCAAATGATTGATTATGGTAAGATTCTGCTGATGTAAGAACAAAATGACTCAGTCTAGGTTTCAGATGACTAAAACCAGATAGAATTTATAAATTTAATAAGGAAGCCATAACAGGCAAGGTAGAGGTAATGTAATGACAATGGAATGAAAATATAAACTTAACTTCCAAGAGTGAAAGCATTTGGATGCTACCATCTCTCCAAACTTCCTCCCAAACTGATGAAGGGAATCTATAGAAAGAAGACAACCTTCATTAGCACTAAGACAAAAAAGCCAGAATACTATTCACATGGCATAAAACTGAAGAGACCACCATTAGATATAAAGAGAATGGGGTCAAACTGATGGAGTGCATAGAGGCTACTCATTACTCTTCTTGAGTAAGAGTGAAACATCTTTTGGAGAAAACAGGAGAGAAAAGAACAGACTTTACCATCTCTGGATTTGAAAAGTGAGAGATCAATGTGCAAAGAATGCGTGGGGCTCTGGAAGTACACTATGTTCGGTTGTTCATTGACTTGTACAGACCAGAAATATCTGGAACTTATCAGAGTCATCAGAGCAACCTAGATTTTGAGCAAATAAAAAAAAATAAAAAGACCCAAGCACTGGCAGAGTGGCTGTGCTAAGCAGAGATGCAAAAGTTATTGAAGAAAAATACCCAAAAGTTTATATCGAAATCAATTTTCCATTCTCATTCGGAAGGCTATGGATATCAGTTTATTACTTCATTGAACAGATATTTGGGAGGATGAACCGCTCTACTATTAATGAGAGGCTGTTGTCATTTAACCTTACTTTATTAAGAAGCTACTCAAAAACATCAGAGTATGTTACAGTGAAAAGTAGAGGATTGCTATTTTATAGAGGATGAAAAAGAAGACATTTGTGATAAAGATTGTTTCAGTAGGTACTAGAAGGAAATCATGGAAGAAACTATATGGAGTCCTGGGAAAGTATCCTCAATACAAAATCATGCCTGGTGTGTTTGAAGAATAGCAAGGGAGTCTCTGTGACTGACTTTGTCTAAGAAATATGCCGTGGTAGCTTATAAGGTGTAAAATCATTAAAGGCCTTACTGGTCATTGTAAAGTCTGGCTCTTACACTGATTGAAATTATACAGATGGAAGAATCTGAGCATGACTGACATAATCCACCTCTCACATTCTCAGAAATTATACTTCCTGAAATAATAATGGCTTTAATGTCTTTCCTGAAGAAAGAAGAAAAAAGACATCAAAGGACTAGAGAAGTACAGAATCATTTCACAAAAGAAATAGACATTAAACATGGAATCCAATCAGGTATATGGAAATGGATAGAAATAATTCTTCTAAATATGGTTAAAATGTGATGATAATTTGGCTTCAAAGGGAAGTTCCTCATAGGATGAAAACCTATAATAACAATAAAAAGAGCCTGGGAAACGAAGAAAGATTTGGGTAAATGTAGCTTACTTTTCCATAATGGGCGATGAAAACAGTGTCCTGGTTTTTAGTTTTCTTGTTTCTGTGTGTTTCCTCTTTGCTTTGGTGGCAAGTTCTATATAAATTTGAGCATGTTTCAGAACACTTTTAAATAACCACTTCTGAAATTAAATTCATAAAGTCTGTCTTTTATTTTTATTTTTTATATTTATTTTTAATTGTTAGACTAGTCTGTCTTTTAAATCATTGCAAAAATAATAAGAAACAAAAGTCCAGATAAAGTCTATTTGAAGGTATTGTATTCAAATCTTCTATGAAAGCAGTCCTTAAAAATTTTCAACACACAAAAAAGGTCCCTTTGTGAAATGATGAATATATTAAGTAGCTAGATTGTGGGAATTATTCACAATGTATATGCACTTTATACCAACTAATCCTGTTGTACATTTTAAGTGTACGCAAATATTATTCATCAGCTATACCTCAATAAAGCTAAGAGAAAATTTCTAACTGGAAACCAAAATTAGTAAACAATAAAAAACAGAAGAAGCTTATAGAAAATCTAGAATATATGAATAATTTTTAAAAATTAGGCTGCCTAAAATAAAAGACTCAGTCAAGAAACAGGCAAATGAAATGAAGAGACACTTCACAGAAGAAGAAGTACAAAAGGCCAGCAGATATATGAAAAAATGTTGAACATCTCTGGTTATTAGAGAGATGCAAATTAAACAACGCACACCAGAAAGAATAGCTAACATCAAGAAATCAAAAAGAAACAAATATGTGTGAGGCCGTGATGAAGAAAAAAACTCTTACATTTTTGGTGGGAATACAAACTACTATGACTATTGTAGAAATCAGTATGGAGAGTTCTCAAAGCGCTAACAGTAGAAATTCACAGGATGTAACCACCCTGTTCTAGACATCTTTCTTAAAGAATATAAACCATCTTGCTGCAGTGATACATGCTTACAGATATTAACAACATGACAACTCATGATAGCTAAATCCTGGAAACAGCCCGTACATCCATCAACAAGTGATTGGATTAAGACAATATGGTATTTATACGTAATGGAAAACTATTTGTCTCTAAAAAAAGGACAAATCTGAGACATTTGTATTTAGATGGATACACCTGCAAAATATAATATTGAGTGAAGTAAACCAGACTCACAAACGTCAATCCCATAGGATTTCTGTGGTTTCAGTGAGACAAAATACAAAGAGAATGATGAAAGATAGGCAGCAGGAGGCAAGAGGGTGGCTCTCTTGTGAATGGGGACGTGTCCAGGGGACCAAAGGTGAGGGCTGACGGGAGAGGAAGGAGACCTAAGTAGAATGGAGACATGCCATGCACAGGAAACTGTTGACCTCAGGGGCTATAAGCATTCTCTGCTACGAGATGAGCTAAGATTAACTGCAACAAGAATGAAGAGGAGAAAAAGAGAGTTAGAAGAGACAGGCAAGGGGAGGAAGGGAGAAGGTAATAGAGAAAGAGCCATGCTGTCTCCCACGTGTGTGCCCGCGCCCCAGCATGACTGCGAACTCCACATACTGTGCACACGTGCCAATGCACAAGTGAAATCAGAGAAGCAAAATCAAAATCAGTGTTACAGTGGTAAGTAAACACATTGGGTTTATTAAAAGAAAAATATGTCCAGGTTTTCAATTGTTTAATTCTGCCATAAACTACTTATGGGAGACACAGGGACCCTAAAATAATGAAAAGCCACACACACAAAGACACACAATGAGGTGCAGTAACATATTTTTTTAAAAAAACAAAGTACAAGCATCAAATTAGGCACAGAGCCTTACAGAACAAGAAGAAAAATTCATATTACTTGAATATGTTATTTTCATGAAAAATATAAGGCTGTATTTGCCATCATGTTATCACATTATACAAAAGTCACAATGTCTGTGAAACTGAATGACAAATGGAAATAAGAAAGGAAGATGAGAAGGAGAGAGAAACAAAAAGAAAGAAAAATATTCAGCAAAGCAAAAGTAGAGAAGAGTGTAGTGAAGGTTGTACATATCACTGTCAGAATATAACAGAAAAGCAAAATTATCACTGTGTAAGTAAAATGTTATAATCAAAGCTATAACTATAATACATGTGTGGATGGATCTAATCTGTCAGAAAATCCATTGACTGCACTTCAACATACGTCCAGATTGGTACCTCAAGATATAGAGACAGAGGAGGGGAGAGGAAAGGAAAAGGATTAAGATGTAATATGTGCATGCACTAACTCCTCACAATGCATGTATTTTATGTGCAGCAAACATATACTAATAGAAACCAAGAATTCCAACTTACAATACCGCCTACTTTGTTGTTGCTTGCATCTCACTTACATGGTTTCTAGGCTGGAGACCTCCATTATTTCTCTCATTCCAGCTCCTGTTCTTCCCATGGCCCGTTTCCATGACATTTCCATTCTTTCCTTTCTGTCAACGGGGCTTTTGTACTAACTTCTTTCCTCATTTAGACATTCTTTACCAAGACATCTACACCAGCGTCTATCATTAAGCAAGGCTTCCTCCGTTGACTGCTACTCTCTTTGCTGTGCTTTATTTTGTTTCTGTGCACTTAGTACCTTCTCAATGATGTTTAGTTTACTCTTGCATTAGGTTAGTTCCAGTATTCCTACCACCCAGCCCGCTCACACATGCGCACATAAGCACATACGCATTCACTACAGTGTAAGCTCTCTGAAGCCAAGGACTTCTGCCTGTTTTGTTCATTCATACATTCCAATGTCCAAAGCACATTTTGGAATGCAGTAGTTATAACAAATTCACATTGTATAGATAACATTACAAATATACATATATATCTTGCCATGAAAAATATGCACCCACTACACATGGCTCGATAACAGTATATTAACAGTAAATTTAAATTTTACCCAAAATTGAGAATAATGCATATACTATTGTACTTTTCATATAGGAACATGTATGCATGTATAGTTATACGTGAATTCAGGGAAGAATTGCGGGAATATACCCCAAATTTCCTGAAGCACTCATCTACTGGAGGTGACTATGGATAATTTTCATTTTATTTTTGTTTGGCATCTCTCAGATTTTCTTAAGGAACAAAACGGACTTTAATCAGCTAAAATGATAAATGATATTGTTAAAGAGTTATTGGATTATCTAGATGAGAAATATTCTCAAACATATAATAAATGTACCATAGCTGATATGCAAACTGAATAAGAAGCAGTAGACAGACTGATGGACAAAAATAATCCTGAGACAACGAAAATATTTCAAATGCTAACCAAGGCTCTGTAAATAAGGTATCATCATATACAGTCACTTGATGAGTTCCAATCTGGAGCTCAGGTTGAGAAGGATTCTGTGGTCATTTACAACCCTTCGGAGAAGAACACTGAGCAATTTTCCATGTCCATTCTGAGTAAAATTGAGAGTGGCAGAATGCCTGACATTCTCAATTCAGTGTTTTCAAAATAAATGATCCTAAATCAGCAAGGAAGATTGTCCAATTAATTTTGTTTAGAAAACTGGCTAATTTGAACAATGTCACATTCATATTTTATCTTACAACTTTCACATCAACAGGGACAAGGAAATATAAAGGTATTAAAAGAGTTGTAGATTTTTAAAAGCCTAAGAAAAATTAGGACATTAAATGTAGCTTCACATTAGACAGGGATGTTGTAAGCAAGGCATGATGGTAAACATGTGTGATCCTAGAACACTAGAAGGCAGAGGGAGGAGGTTGGGAAAGCAGATACTAACCTAGGCGATGTAGCAAGACAAGACCTTAACTCCAAATCAAATATATAAAAGGGGCTGGGGATGTAGCTCGGTGTTATGACCCCAGTACCACAAAAAGAGATGTTTTAGTCATAATGGTAAGTCAGGAAAACAACAAATTAAAGTTTAATAGTGTTAACAGCAAAAAATTATATATCTGGATGTGCATAATAATAAAAATGAAATTACCATAAATGGTCCCTATAAACTGATGAATAGTGGCTGACATGGTAACAAAGAAAAACAAAATTCTAGTGGCATATTTGCCCAACTAATTTATTCTCATACATTTATAAGAGGACAGCATCAATATGTAAAAAAAACCTAATGGAAAAAAATGGGCCATATTAAAACAGATCCCAAACACTGTAAAAAAAAAAAATCAAAAAGAAAAAAAAACACACAGACCTGAACACAAATTCCAAAATTGTTCCTTAGCTGGCTTGACTTCACCATTTACATACTGAGAATCTATTAGTGGGAATTGTACCTACTTGCCTGTACTACCCTTGGGATAAATAAAATAATGACTCTAAAATGTTATGTAAGTTGGTAAAGACTTCAGTGAATAAAGGGCTAATTTTAAAATATTATAGAACAAAGATATGCCATTTATAGGAACCTAATAATCTCAGTAGATGTACACATACATGTGCTGAACATAAGCTAAGAATACTAATATCAAAAAGGACTAAAGCAGGGAAAGGGGATTTAGAAGAGGAGAAAGGGAGGTGGGAGGGAAGGGGAGAAGGATTAACAAAGAACCAAGCTGCAGTATATATATGTCTGCATCCTCCAAGCTGATTACACACTGCATGGACTGAAAACATGTACTAACAAAAGAAGAACATAAAAAATGAAAAATAAAGTTGGACCCACATTTTACTGCTCAACAAATATTAAATAAATTCTAAATTTTGCATTTGTTATGCATTTGTACAGGAAAATGCCTCTTGGCTTTTATCAGAATGTCACAAAGAATAAGCTGTACTCCAAGGTCACTGAGTCCATTTATGACTAAAACAATATAGAGTACCAGCGGCTGTGTGTAACCATCTTAACTTACAGTAATTTTGCTTTTAAAACTTTAATAATTTTTTCTTCTGCCTGGTAATCAGTAGGGATTTAATGGTAGTCCATTTTATTTAATCTCATTTAGAGCAATTATCCACATAGGTGGTTCTGAAGCCTAAGAAATTCAGTGATCTCACCACATAATTTCCTTAGGTTTCTCTCTTAGTATAAATGGCCTTTGTTACAGTGTATACTTTGGAATTAATGTTTGAAATGTTACCTCCATGCTGTATTTGAATTAGGCCCACATACAGAACAGACATATCACTGTATTTTCCTCCTGAAAATGTCTTTCCAATTCCAAAGATGCAACCCGAATCTGGCTTTCGTTTAATGTATTAAAATACTAGTGAGCGTCATGGGGGAACCAAGTGTGAGGAGTTGCACTCGGGCGGCACACCGCATATGCTATCTCTAATCTTCAGTAAGCCCATAAAGTAGATGGATACTGCCATTTGATTTCAGAGAAGTCATTTTTCTAAAATCAAGAGTTAGCAAGGAAAAGAGGTCCATATTTTACCCTGTGAGTGAATTTCAAGACTTATAGAAGTCAAATGGCAATGCAAACGTGGAGAACTGACCTTTTACAAGGATGGAAATGTATAGAAGAACCCAGTGAAAAGAAGACAAGTGGCGAGGGATGGATTACGGGGTTGAGAGTTTGAAGGTAAGTAGAAAAGGAAAGACAGTGAAAGCTGAGGAGACGTGAGGTGAATGAAGACGAGCAATTAACCAGGCTCAACGGCGGTCTGACCAGAAGCAAGGGGGAAACGAGAGCAGTTGGAGGTGGTGTTTGGAAGATTCACCAATAATACTATCATTGCGCAGAAGAGCTGAAACTTGAGCAAGTTCCCTGGAAAAAAAAAAATGGTTCATTAAATGAGGAACAAAACGTGCTAGGCTTTAGAAACAGGAACATGGACAGCTTCATAAAGACAAAATGGGAAAAACGTTAAAGACTGGGATTTAGTGCACATCATGTCATTCCTAGAGCCAAATCTCCACATTCCACAGGTGCAAAGGTTATTTGGATTTGCTTCCTGTGTTGGTTTGGTTTGGCTTTTGACTGTTTCTTTTCTTTTTCTCTTTTTCTCTACGAGGAGTGTGGTGACTGAGGAATAGGACCTTCACTAAGCTACATCCCCAACGCTCTTCCCCATTTTCAAAACTTTGAGATAGGGTCTTACCAATTGGTTAAGTTTCTCAGGCCGGGCACAAACTGATCTTCGTGACTTCGCATCGGAGAGCACTGGGAGTACAAGCATTACCATCACTGCACACTGAGATTTTCTGTCTATGTCCGATTTTGAGGCCAAACCACTTCTAAAACTGAAGCTCTCATTCTTTTCCAATGTATGATTGAAAATGAAGATCTCATCACTGGACACTAAACTAGTGTTTTACTTGTTCTCTTAACTAAAACTGTGGGAAGTTTGCAACTTAATTAGGGACCTTTTCTTTTTTAGGAGTGAGGGCTGGAAATGCTGGTAAAGCTATTCCTATAAACATTTTTCTTGAAATGAAAGTTGCCAGATATGTTATATTTTTTGTATCAGTGACTTTTTTAACTGTATCCAAAATGAAGAAGTTGTCGTTAATTTAATAGATTTTTTTTTGTAAAACAAGATGTGCTCTGGAAATTAACATACTTTGAAACTCCAAAGTATAGTAAATTGTGTACACATAGTTTAATTCAACTCCACAAATTGTTAGATCTGTCAAAAATATGCCAAATATAAGTGCAGGTCATATTTTTTTATTTTTCTTAGAACTCAGTGGGTATTTCTCCTTTGAAAGGAAGAAAAACTATCAAAACCTTCAGCACAAATTCAAATGAGGTTTTCAGAGCAATAAAAAGTTAACTCTTTATGAGGGACAACCAGAAGATTTCTTTTTTATGTTTCCATGGTTACTGAAAATTTTATCATTTGACATTAAGGAAAGAAATAATATTTGAATAACTACTCCAAAAAATGTTCATTTGTGATTATGTTTGCACTAAAGAAAGAAACTGAAACCCGGCAGCAAGAGTGTCCTATGCCTACCACCTCAGCACTCTTGGAGGGTGAGATAGGAGGATCACAAGCCCCCGCTCAGCCTGGGCAACTTAGACTTAAAAAGACCATGTCTCAAAATAGAAAGCAACAATAACAAAAAGGAGAGATGTAGCTCAGTGTAAAGGCCCTGAGTACAATCCCAGCACTGGCAAATCAAAACATAGATAAATGGATAAATAAATAGTAAATCTCTAAAGATTATGGACTAATATCCAACGTAATTTTACATTATGTCTGCCATTTAGGAAAGGATGCCAAAGGTGCTGAATTTGTTTGAAATTTCTCAATATCAATAGTAAATGCAAAACATTGTTCCCTTTTCACTAGCACATACTTTTTTTGGTACTGGGAATCTAGCTCAGAACCTTGGGTTTGTTAGGCAGAAGCTATTTCACTGAGCTATATCCCCGGCCCAACATACTCTTTTCATAATTTGGTTAGAGTCTAAGAGGGGGTAAAAGAGTTGTGATAGTACTTCCTGTCCACTAAGGTTTAGTCTATTAATTCCATAAAGGGGTAATTTTTATGAGAAACAATGTGATTATAAATGAAATGTAAGTTTAAATTAATAAGTAGAATTTAACATCACAAAACCCAAAATGAGGAAAAGATTATTTTAAAAATGATTATGAAAGATCGAAATGTAAATGAGAGAATTTACAAAATATCAACAATATACTACTGAATAAATACATGCTGTGAAACCAAATTGTAAATATCATTAATTATTCAGTATGAAATGCTTTCATTATAAGAAAACACACAAAGCATAATCTCAAAAATGTAGAAAATGACTAACAATGTCTTCTAAGTAAAACATGAATAGAATCATAAATTTATAATCAATTAAGGAGAAAATAGGAAATTGATGAAACTGATTGGTAAGTCAAATAACATGCATTTAAAATAAAAATATTACTTCAAGCATATAGCTAATGTAATAAAGAGAAAAGGAAAAACAAGTATAGAAAACATTAAAAATACTAATGGGTTATGAACCTGAAAAAGATATATTTCTAAAATAGAAGTAATTTTAGTTTTAATTTTTGACAAAACAGAATTGAACTATAAAATCATATATTAAGCAAAATTTATTTAAAGGTGAAAAACACAATATACATAAGAAGAGAAAAGCCTAATTATTATAGCACAAGTCACAAGTAGATCTGTGTTTGTTGAAACTGAAAAAATTCTATTACATAAAATATACTGGAATACAGGAACAAGGGAAAATTTCACAATTTATGATATCATAACCTTATTACTCAAATCTGATGAAGATCATTGAGGGGTAAAAGCCAAGTTCACTTAATAATAAAGCTACCAAATGTAAATTAAACTTATGTGCATGATGAAATTCACTTATATTTTCTTGGAATAATAGGACAGGTTAAAGTTGAGTAAAAAATTCCAGATTAATGCAGATATAATAGGCAAAAAAAATCTGTAGATGTAAGATACATAAAAATGACAGATAGATAGGGAGATAGTACAATGATTACCACAATCAAGTTGAAACCACCATAATCTCACCCAGTCATGTATTTGTAGAAAGCATATTTACGATTTAGTCACTTAGCAAATGTCAATTATACACTGGAATGTTATTAACTATAGTCATCTTGTGTCCACAGAAGTTGTTTAGCATATGCCTGAGTTTTCATTATTTGATCAACATCCCCTCTTTAAACTCCCTGTTTCTGGCAACAAGCATTCTATATGCTGTTATTATGAATTAAACTATTTTAGATTTCAGGTATCATCATAAACTATTTATCTTCTTATGTCTGACTTATTTTCCTCATGAAAATGGCCTCCAGGTTCCATCTACACTGATGCAAATGGAAGGAATTGCCTTTTTATCCATGAATGACTAATATCCCACTGTGTATCTCCCTCTCTGTTTGCATACATTGTGTAGATGTGCTCATATATATGAGCTATGTGTGTACATACAACCATATTTCCTTCATCCATTCATCTCTTAACAGATATTTTAGTTAACACATACTGCCTATTTTGAATAACGCTGTAAAGAACATCAGAGTGTAACTAATTCCAGATACTGACTCAATTTTCTTAACACACACACACACACACACACACACGGAGAGTGACGTTTCTGATCTTAAGGTAGGTTTATTTTTTACCTGTTTGAGGAGCTTTCTTAAGGTATTCCGCAATGGATATACCCCTTTACATCCTTACCAACAGGGGCCAAGTGTCCCCTTTTCCCCATTTTCTCGCTATCTGATATCTTTTGTTCGGTTTTCTGTTTTAGTTTATGGTGGTCATCATAAGAGGTGTGAGGTCATATACTAATTCTCATTGCTTTGATGATTAATGATGGCGAGTACATTTCCATGTACCTACTGGGTATTTGTATATTTTCTTTGAAACAAATGTCTGCCTAGGTCCTGTATCATTTTGAGTTTATTTTTGTGCAGGGTGAGGCTTAGGGACTAAGTTACAATCTTTCACATCTGGATATCCTGTTTTCCCAATATCATTTATTGCAGAGGTTTTCTTTCCTCCAATTAAGATTGTGTCACCTTTGTTTAGAACACATTAGCTGTAGATACATGGGTTCCTTTCTAATATGTTTATTCTGTTCCCTGTGTCTATTTTAATGCTAATAACATACTGCTTTGATTTTTATCTCTATATTGTGCCTTGAAGTCAGCTATAGTGAAGCTACCAGCTTTATTCATTTCAATAATTTTTACTCTGATATATGATACTACCACTGAATTTCAGGAATGTTTTTCTGTGAATAATGAAATTGGTATTTTGTCCAGCATTAATTTGAATATGTAAATAAATTTAAGTAGTCTGGGCATTTTACCAACAGTATTTTCAGTTTATGAAACTCGAGCTTTCTTCATTTCTTATGTTATTCAATTTTTTTATTTTAAAGAGAAAAAATACAACAACAAAGATTTAAAAAAACAATGAAAATAATACAGAATTTCAAAGCAAGATGATAGGAAATTAATTATAGTTGTTACATTACGTATTGTTATCTTCACTGAAGTTGCTCAGATTACCAGATATAAGAATGCAAGAGTGGTCAAACAATTAAACAATAACTTTTCCTTTCAATAAACCACTAGGAATATTAGTACAATTATCTTAGCTGTCGTGTGTGTGTGTGTGTGTGTGTGTGTGTGTATATATATATATATATATATATATATATATATATTTCCCTTCCTTCTTTTCTCCTTTTCCACATCCCTGTTGAAGGTAAAAAGGAAAAAAATATATGTACATATAAGACAGTTAAGGTTATTATAGAGGTAGCGTCTCTTAGTTCATTAAAAAGTAAATCTTGTGCTAATATTGTATAGACAAGATAGCATGCATATATTTTCTACTCAATAACTACTAGGAAGATGAAAATACACAACATATCAACAATTGTAACTATCCTAACAACCTATTTTGAAAGTCAATTTCACTGTTATGCTCATCGTTCTTTTCAATTTCTTTAATCAATTTCTTTTTATAATTTTCATTGTAGAAAACTTACATTTCTTTCCCTTAGTTGATTTCTGGGTATTTTATTTATTTTTAAATCTACTTTGAATGATTTTACTCTCAGCAAATTTGTTATTGTTTCATAGAAATGCTACTGGTTTTGTAGGTTGGTTTTAAATACTGTAACTTTACAGAAACTGTTTCTCATCTCCTCTTTTGTTTGAGTTTTTATGTTGTTATATATACAGAAATATATCATCTATAAACAGGATAGCGTGAATTTCTTCTTATATGTATAAAGTTTTGAAACTCCATGTCTTCACAATTTCTCTGCCTAAAATTTCTACTATATCATACAAAAGAAAAGAGGTAAGTGAACATCTTTGTCTTGTTCCAGATCTTAAAGAAAATGCTTTCAGTTTTTCACTTTTCAGAATGCTATGAATTTGTTATAAATAGTCTTTAATATGTATTTATGCTTCTATACTTAATTTATTCAGGTTTTATTATAAAGCAATGTGAAATGTTATTGAATGCTTTTTGGGCATCTATTGAAATGATAATATGTCTTTATTTTACATTCAGTTGATGTAAATAATTGTTTATTGATTTGCTTATATTGAGCCATTCTTACATCCCTCAGATAGTCACAGTGATCACAGTCTATGATTTTTTTGATGTGCTGTTGGATTCAACTTTATAGTTATTTTTTTTAGGTCACCTTTACTGTTCCCTTTATTCAAGGTCTCAAGTGATTGAAGTCAAGATATTATCAAGGCTGTATACAATTCTGAGGCGTGGGTGCCCTTCAAAGCCTATTCATATTGTTGAAATAGTCCAATTCCTTGAAATTACAGGATTTAACCCCCACCCTTTTTGCTTGCTTTAGGCCAGAGGCCATTCTAAATTCCTAGAAATTCCCTATTTCCCTGACACATGGCTTTCTATGTCAGCACTTTACAGTACAAATGTTTTATTCTTTAAGGACAGCAGGATAAAGATGAAGACATGTAATGGAAGAGATAACTCACGGTCTTTGTCATATTGTCCAAATGATTAGCCAAACATAGGTCTCATTTGCTCTCAAGCTGAGGGAATTACATAAAGGGATCATCTTAATATGTGTCTAACATAATGAGTGCTTGCTACTTGCCATCAAAAGTGGCTATAAGTTTCTTCTACATTTATTAAAATTTCAGGTCTTATATTTAGGTCTCAAATCCATTTTCAGTTGTTTTTTATACATAATGAGAAAGACCTAGTTTCAGTTTTATGCATACAGATATCCAGTTTGCCCAGAACCATTAAAGGAACTGCCATTTCTTCAGCATATATTTTTACTCTGTCAATGTTCAGATAGCTGTAGCAATGTGTATGTATTTTTACACCTTCTATTCTATTCCATTGGTTTACATGTCTGTTTTTATGCCAGTGTCATGCTGCTTTAGTTAGTATGGGTCTCTAATATATTTTTAGATTAGTTGTTGAGATATTTCCAACATTGCTTCTTTGCTTAGGGCTTTTTGGCTATTTTGGAACTTTAGTGCTGCTATATGAACTTTAGGATTATTTGCTCTAGTTATTTGAAGAATGTCATTGGTATTTTGATGAGGGCTGCAATTATAACAATTCATGAACAGAAGAGGCCTGTCCATTTTGTAGTGTCTTCTTTAATGTTTTTTTCTTCCATGATATATAATTTCATTTTCAAGGATTTATTTCCTTTACTAGAAAAAAATGCATAGAGGAAACACTTCAAGATTCCTGAATAGAATTCCAATAGATTAAGACATAATAGGAAGACTTAACAAATGGGATGGAGTCAAGTTAGAAGATTTGGCTCCGTAGTGCAGGAACACAGCCAAGAAATCCAGCTCCATCTGTAGCACCTGCCTTCACCATCTTCTCTGCATGCTTCTGCCTATAATTCTTCTGCTCCGCAGTGGCCCCTGTGGGCACTGAACTATGTGAGTTCTCGTAGTATGCGGAAGACAGTATAACACCTTGGGAGCCTCAGCCAGAAGCAGAAGGCCGTATGCCTGGGGTTGACAAATATGATCTAAAACTGGAAAAAATGACTTGGAGACCACAGGTAAGGACAGGGAAGAAGAGCGCTTGATAAATTATTGTGCAATCCTTTAAAAAAAGGTTCTGTGTAACAACGGAAACCACGCACTAAGTCAAGAGATAGCCCAGAGAATGACAGAAAATTTTTGCCAGCTATACTTCCAATAGAGAATTAAAATACAAATTTATAAAACACACAAAAAATTTAACACCAAAGGAAATAATTACCTAATTGGTAAATGAGAAAATTAATTGAAAGACATTTTTCAAAAGAAGAATTACAAATGGCCAATAATTATATGAAAAATGTTTCACTTCATTAGCCATCATGGAAATTGAAATCAAAACTATATTGAGATCCCATTTCAATTCAGCCAGCATAATTGTCAAGAATAAGACAAATTACAAAATAAATAAATAGTAATCATGGAAGGGGAAAGAAACACATACACTGCTGCTGGGAATGTAAATTAGTATAGCCACTAAGGAAATCAATATGAAAGTTTCTCAAACAATTAAAACTATAACTATCATATGTTCTCAGTTATACCACTCCTTGATGTGTATCTAAAAGAATAAAAAATCATCATACTGTACAGGTACCCATATGCCCACGTTTATCATCTTAATCATCACAATAGCTGTTATAAAATTAGTCTCGGTTTCTCTCAATAGAACAATGGATAAATAAACTTATATACATAACTATTGTTATCTACTCATAAAGAAGTGGTAAACCATGTATTTTGCCAGAAAAATTGTTAGCAGTGAGGATTATCATGTTAGCCAAAATAAATCAGACTCAGAAACACAATTATTGAATGTTTTTTGAATATATGGACTCTAGATGGAAAATAAAAAAGATGACATGAAAGTGGCAGAAAGCTCATTTGCCAAAAAGGAGATCTGACAGAAGGGGGAGAGGAGATTAATGGGAAATAATCAGTGTTGAATATGTTTGTACTATGTTATATGCATCTGTGGAATTGCTACAGTGAAACCTGTTGCTCTACATAATTATTATGCACCATTGAAAAAGTGGTGGTGGAACACATTACCTTGAATTCTGCACAAGAGCCTGACTTTTAGTGAGTAGATATAAATGTAGTGATAAGTTCTCTCTTTGCTTATTTTCTATCTACATCTACTCCCTTTAAACAAGAAAAAAGAACACCTGTTCCCATTAATATAATGGGTGTACTCGTGTTTGTTGGTAGTAACCACAGATCTGAACTTCAGAAGGCTTCGTTGAAGTGATTTAAGAAGTATGCACTCTATTTACTTAACCAGTAGTCATTGATTTTGTCCTTTTTATTTAAAAAATCTGGCCTTGGATATTGCCTTTTGTTACTCAGTAGGTCAAATTTGTGCTTCCAGATTCTATTTGCAAAAAAGTGTTTGCTCAATTTCCAGCACTCCCTGGCTCTCAATGCTTTCATTCGTGCCATGGACAATTCTCCTTCGGTGCTTCCATTTTCGTTGTTTAAGTTATCTAGCTTTAGCTGAAGTAAATATGTGTAGTAGGTTTTGTCTTCTAGAACACTGGAGTTGCCTGATATGGAAGGTTTCGATTTCGTACACAAATTCTTAAACTACTCCAGATTTCTAATTTCACATAAAAGATGTTTTATTTCACCATTCTTCTGCTCCAACATGGCAAATGACTACTTCCTGCTGTTCAAACTCAGTCTGAGATCCTTTCATCTGTAGTAATGTGGAAATTTCCAGCTTTATTCTTTGCATCTGTTCTCTGTTAAATACGTTTTGCTTCTTTAGTGACTGATACTTGACTTTCATATTTATAAACTGGTGTTCCATTGCTGTCCTTTGATCTTCCACCTCTGCAAACACATAGTTGTCCTTACTATTGGGATCCAAAGCTTGCTGGAGTGCCTGATTCAAGTGTACCTGAAGATTCAGATTTTTCTACAAAAACTTTCTCTAAGGCATTGTAGCAAGAAACTGCTTCTTTCCCCAGTTCTTCTTTCTCTTCTTTAAGTTGGTCTACCTGGCGAATAAAGTTATTGCTGAGACTTTCTAGTTGTCCCTGTCTGTATTGTAGTTCATTCACTTCTTCTTTGAGCATGGTCTTCATACTTGCAGAAAGTGAAAATACAAAACTAAAAGCTAAAGTAAATGAATTAAAGCTGAAGTATGAACCTGAGGAGAAAACTAAAGTGCCTGTACTCAAAAAGAGGCATGAGGTGCTCCCTATGAATCTAAATGTCTGGAAAGACTCATGTGCCAACAGTGCTGACAGGTAAGAAGTTTCTAGATTCCCATTGCAGAAAGAGAAGGCACAGTCTGGTCCTAATAATTTAGAGGGTACAAACTTGCAGCTAGAAGAACTGTTTTCTACAGACACACGCATAGCCTCTTTCCTCAAAAAAATCTGCTAATGGATATGCAGCCAAAGTAAGAAAAAAAAAATGTGAAGCTCGTAGCTGATCCAGCTGACGCCAAAGCCTTATATGGAGGAAATGGAAACAACCTCTGCTCTCCCAGGTTAATTGCTGAAACACAGTTCCAGACAGAAGCTAAAGAGTAGGAAGAAGCTGCAAGGAAGTTGGAAAGGGGCCTGGTAAGAAATCACACAATATTCTACATGTGTCCTCCAAATCAACTCCGAGACTCAGGGCCCTCAGCAGTAAAGACTTCTCATTTACTGCTTCCACAAGGCCACTGTGGAGCTTAAAGGTGTCATTATCTGAAGGACACCTCCTCCTGATTTACTGGCACCTAGCCATTTTCCCGGGTCCTGACGTTTTCAATATTGTTTGACTGAGTGCTGAAAAGATGGTTGTGATTCTGACCTGAAGAGATTAACTGATGACACTTCATGTAGCTGCACAGAGTTACAGTGAATAATTAATGGAAGTAAATGTTGTAATTAATATAAATCTATTGGCTGAATTCTATCTGGATTTTTAAAGTGAATGGAACAGTTGACCTCCATTTGAAGCTATATATTTGAAAAGAAAACATTGTAATCATCATATTTTCCCATGCACTTTCCTATTTGGTTGTTCTCTGTTGTAAAAATAGCTAATTTGGTTTAAAAATGTATATTGTAGAAGGATTTTGTCCATGTTTAAAGCACCTATATCCAGTTTTCTATTCATAAATATGATTTAGAATTTCAGTCAAGAATACAAAATAAATGATTTAAAATAAAATTGCAGTAATTTTTAAAAAGCCCAGAATCACCAATATATAAGTTCACTTTTTTTTCCTTTCCTAGCTTTATCAAACATATAAAAGGGGAGAGGGAATGAATGAGCAAAAACGAAGCTACTTGCAGAGATGAAGTGGTTTCAGGATCTACAATACAAACAAGCAACTGTTACACAAAATTGTATTTTATTGGGTTTCTAACCGAAGTATTTCTTTTTACTAATTTAGGTTAAGTAAAAGATGTAGTAACTAATTGGAAAGACCTGATTTTACTTTCAAGAAAGACACAACCAGTCCACAGAGAATGAATACGAAGTCTAAATCACATAAAATGTCTCTTTTAACATATTTCCTCAAAAGGTAATGGTTTCATTATATTTAAAACTACTTGACTATGTAGAAGAGGAAAAAAAATCTTATTTCTGTCTTTATGTATTCTTAGTTGAGATACACATCTATACAAAAGAGATTAAACAGAGAAAAATAAACAGAAGTTTATCAACATGTATAGCCCATTGATACATGGAAGTTACCAAGGAAAGCTTAATACTCTAAGACATGGCACTGAGTTCAGACTTACCTGCAATTGTCTCCCATAAATAAAAGAAAGGATAATTGGTACTGGGCAGTAATAGTGATCATGCTTAGCATACAGAAAGCCTTATGTTCAGTCCCCAGTGCTGCAAAACAAAACATTAAAAAAGAAAGAAAGAGAAGAGAGGAGAGGAGGGGAGGGGAGGGGAGGGGAGGGGAGGGGAGAAGAGAAGGAAAGGGAGAGGAAGAGGAAGAAGATTCGGATGGCTAGCAAGGACTGATGTTTAAAAGAAATCATGGTAAACAAGAATAACTGGCAAATTTCCTCTGCAAATTTGTTAGTGCCCCCTTTCTTGATAAAAGGCTCTATTTAGGGTTCTCCATTTTACTTGCAGCAGAGGAGATATCCTCACAAAATCAGATTTCCTTTATAATTGTAAATTTCCTTACCCTCAGATAACTACTCTGTTTACGGGCTTTCTTTTATATCTGTGGTTTCTCAAGCCAATCTGCACCAACTAACCAATGTATCAAAAAAGACATATTTGAGGGTGGCATATTCTTACTTCAAAAAGATATATTTGGGATTGTCATATTTTAATATCCTACAACTGCAATAAAACTTTTTCCTACAGTTAATACTGATTGATTCAGTTTTAATCTCCATTATCAGTGAAGCAAGGATTTAACCATCCTAAAAGGTTAATGGCTACCCCTCCAAAATGATGCAATCAAATTTAGGCTGACATATATTTTCTATCTAATATGTATCTTGTTTTTTTGATTCATCCAGAACATGAGGAAAAAAACATGGAAAGATACAGTCCCTGAGTTTGAATAGGTTATAATCAAGAAGTCATCATTTTTTTAAAAGTGGAACAAATGTGTGAATCTGAAACAATGACAAACTAGTTATGATTTGTTTAGATGAGTTACACAACATGACTACAGGATTAATGATGAAGGAGAGATTGTTGATAAAATTGATAGTATATTGAGTAAGGGACCAGTTAGATTACTAAAATGTTCCATGTCTTAATTTGCTGTCAGTTAGTTACATGACCTACACAAATATTTTTTCCTTCTGTTCATTTCAATGGCTTTACCTATAAAAGGAAAACTATGCCTGTTATGGCTGGCACACAATGCCCTTTCCAAATCTAAAAGTACACATTCCTATTGTGGCTTCGAAAAACTTACCAAAGGAATATAATGAGAAACCAGTTGATTCAGTTCTTGCTGAGTGTGATTTGACCATGCAAGAAGCAGTAAGAGGATATTTTCTGGAATGGAAATTGCCTAATCCAAGATGTAGAACTAATTAGAATTCATCAATACACAATCAGCATTTTTCCTGATTATATTTTAATTTTTGCTTTGATTACAAAATAAATCTTTATGAGATACCTAGGCTTCCCTTCCTCCAAACAACAAATATTACAGCATTAGCATCTGACTCTGAAGAGACTTCAAGCAATATTACTTTAAATGAACTCTGAATATACATATGTGCAGGAGGGCTAACATGGTTCTACTATTGTATTATATCACTTAATGCTAAGCAATAATCGATGACAGGATATTAGATTAATAGTGTATATCTGTATGTGTTAGCCTGACCACACACTTCGAAGATATCAATATGTAAAGCAGCAACAAGCGGTGTTTTTTTTCTGTTGTTGTTGTTGTTGATGTTGTTGCTGTTGTTGAT
>PVLD010021161.1:0-32166 GCA_004027595.1 Dinomys branickii | reverse complement strand
TGTTCATCAAAATGAGCACTCACATAGAAATCCAAGAATATTAATATTTAAATATGGGGAGAATATTTTATAAAGTTAAAGGCTAAGGATAGATAAATGATCTGAAATTTTAAGCATATGTATATCTAGATAGAGCATATGGTTAATACCTATATTGAGATACCAGAATTCTTCTGTAGGTAAGACAATAGAGATAAAACCATCAATTATATACATATTTCATAATTATTTCCTCTAAGACTAGAAACACAAATTCTTGCCTTAATGTTGCTGAAAATTTAATTTCTCAGAAGCAGAGGAGAAAACACCAAGAGGGATCATTGCTTTGGGTTTTACTTTTATAAACAGTTCTAAACTGTATCAAGTAATAACAAATAGCCTGTGGTGCTATTGGGAGCTCAGGGATAACTTCAGCGGTGGTGCCAAGTGGGGGTCTCTCTCTCTCTGTCCCTCTCTTCCTCTCTCTCCTTTCTGGTTGCTGTGAGGTGAACAAGCTTCCTCTGCCTCCTTTGATTGGTTTTCTTCTTAGTACAAAGTGCAAATTTGCCTATGAGTTATTTATAAAATGACCTGGAGTAAATAGTCACGTTTTTGGCTTTGTAACAAATTGAGGTTAATAGCTAATAGCTTTTACCCCAACAGTATTAAAGCTTGAAATTCTCCAGTTAACTACACTAAACACATGCGATCCAGTGCAAACTCAGGTTAACATTCTGAGTAGATTTTGCATTTGCTCCATGGCAAACTTGTGTGTCAATAATTGAACAGGATTGATAATTTGCAATTCTCAAAACTTTTTTATGAACATGGGATTTCAAATAAAGTAGATTATTAAAGTTCTATACGTTCATGGAAAAAGTAATCTAGGTAGAGACAGTGTATGAGGATGGTTACATGTATAAACTATATTCAAATAAGACTTGGTTTAGCCTTTAATCTCAATTTTATTATATACTAGCTCTATGGTCTTATTACCAGGTAGTCTCCTTCTAAAAGTGGCTCACCAAATAAACCTTAGCAGACTTTGGGTTGCTTGCCTCTCCCTCTGGAGTTGGAGTCCAGGTTGTTCTCACTGTGAACAAAGAATTGAATGAAATGAACAAAAGACAGGGCCAAAGTTTATTTTAAAAAGTAAAAGTGAAGAGTGAGGGGAAAACACTCTGTGCAGAGTGAGCTTGGGCTGAGTAAAAGAAAAAGCAAGATACAAGTACACCCTGGAGGACACAGGGCGGGCTACTGTGAGGAAAGCTATGATAGAGCGCTCTTCTTAGCACCGGTAGCCTTTTGTGCCATCCAGATTTTGAAGGAACCCATGAGAACTATATGTGGATTCTGAGAGGTGGTGCTGGAATCCCTCACCTCTTTTCGCAGCCAGCCTAAGCCACACCCTACCTCCCATCTCATTTTCCCCTGAGAGACCAAATCCTCATAATTCTCTATGGGGTGCTGAAGGAGTGGAGGTCTCTGCCTTCTATAGCTTTTTCAAGCTGTAGGACGGGCTATGCAGCCTACCTACTGGAGATCAGGTGCTACCTTAGTATGTTGTAGTTGACTAACTGGTTTGAAGAAAGAAATTGTCAGAAAATAATGAGAAAAGAGTTAGTGACCATTGAACTGCCTGTTTTATGGGAGAAAGGAACTTCACTATTAGCCTAAATATAATTTGGGCAGGTCAGATTTCCACATTTCTTGTTGCACCACTGATGACTTGCTTTCTAAAGAGAAATATCAAGCCTTCCAGATGATCACAGGAACAGTTTTCTCCTTTAGGGCAATCTTGCTCTTCAAACAGTTCAGGAAGGACTGGCTTTATTCTACAAAGATAAATCCAATTATCTATCCATGCTACTTCTATTGCAGTGAGTGTGGCAAGGATCATTAAAAAGGAGCCCTTCCATTTTGGCATTAATTGCTCGGTGGTGTCCCTTCTCTCCAAGTTTTTATGAACACTTGGTCTCCAGGGTGGACAGTAGGTAGTCTTCCTGGGCCAGGAGCTAGAAGAGCTGGTTCCCATACATTTAGATAGTTGGTTATACTTGGCCTAGAATAAAGAGATACTGTAACAGTCTCATGGTCTCTTGGTCCACTCTCATCTCAGAGGATAGATGTGGACTCCCATATAACATCTTGAATGGTTTCAAACTTAGACCGGTTTTGGCCATATTATGAACCCTCAGAAACACTCAATATTGGTGGTAATGAAGCCAGGGCTCAGGCTTTTCTTGGCAAAGTTTTTTCAGATATTGCTTTATTTCTACTTGGGCTCTTTCTACCTCTCCAGAAGATTGAGACACAGTTTTAATGGAGGTGGAACTTTATTCCTAAGGCTTTGCCACTTTTTGAATTATTTGAAAGGTAAAAAGAAGGCCACTCTAGAGAAAAAGGGTAGTCCAAATCTGGGTACGATTTACTTAAGAAGCATCTTGACTACCTCTGTAGCCTTTTCTGAATAGGTGGCAAAGGTTTCACTTCACCCTATAAAGGTGTCAATCAGGACTGAAATATGTTGGAACTCTCCACATGCTGGTATTTGGGTAAAGTCCAATTGCCTGTCCTCTCCAGGGTATGTTCTTCTCCTCTCAGATTCTAATTGGGCTTGCTAGGTTATTATAGGCACAGAGTGGGTAAACTTAGCAGACTTGTTAAGTGGTTGTCACTAGTCCTAGTTCTTTGAAAACTTGAGTGACCATTTCCAATGTAGCCTCTCTTTCCATATGGGAGGAATCATAAAGCACTTTTTGTAGCTCTCCACTGTGTCCCTTGAAGAAGGACCAATTTCTTTTCTAAATACCACCAGAGCCCCGTTTTCATTCTCCCTTGTCCTGAGGCCCATTTATCTTCCTGGGGAGTATAGACTGGTTTTCATGTTTCCTCAGGAACTGGAAATAAGGATATAGCCTTAAGGGGCTGTAAAGCTGCTCCCTTTGCTTCTCCATTAGCCTTTTGATTTCCCAAGGAAACTTCAGACATGTTTCTTTGATGCCCCGTACAGCATATGACTATGATCTGCTTGGAACGATGAACTGCCTGTAGAAGTTGCAGAATTTCCTGCCTGTGTTTTATAGATGATTGACAAAGCTACTTCCATCAGTGAACCACACCTCAGGGTTTTGGAGAGGCGGGTTACTGATGTCCTGGCTGCTTGCATAGGTCTGGGAGATCATTTATTCACAAGAGTGGTTAACTTTTGGGCCTTAAGGCATGAAAGAATCAGGGTTAAGGGTAGTGAATGTTTGTATGATAACTTCAGGGGTGTCTAAGAGCATGGCTTACTACTTGGTAAGACATTCCTCTGTTAACTACAAGTAACCTTTTGTCTCCAGAATAACTCTGACCTGATAGGGAGTCAGGATTTCTAGTCTCTGTCTCAAAATTAACTTCTCAGTTTCTTCTGTTAGTATAGCTGCAAAGAATCTCTTGTTAGTAGTCCCTTTGAGCCCCCTATGACTATAAATCCAGAAGAGAGTTTTCTAAGGAAGTAAGTCAAAACACACTGAAGCCATTAAATTGGCTCACCCACGATGTCTAAGTTTACCCAGGGTTCCTTGGAGGAGACTGTGATGTCTGTGGCCAGGGGCATTGCAGGTTTTCCTGGACCTCTTCAATAAATGAGTATTTTACTTGGCCTAGCTCCTCTTTGGTAGCTGGGATGGTCAACCTCCAGCGCCAAGAATCAGCAACACTGGTTCCCTCACACTTGGCTCAGGGTCCAGGCAGTATTTTCGTGAAGTCACATGCCCAGTTTGCAGTGTTCTTGTACTTGAAGCAGGAATCTTTTCCTTGGCTGTCCCGGGGTTTTTCCATAGATGACCTGGATGAGTTTAAAGCATCACCACATGTAAGAGCTGTAACACTGTACTTTCTCTTTTGTCTCTCTCTGGGTTCTGATTGTTGAAAACAGAAAAGGCTATGTCCCACAATAAGGCCATGCATCTGTGGGAGCATCTGAAGTTTTTGTCCCTTAAGCCAAATATCTGGAGCTGATTGACAGATAAAATGATGTCCCACTAGTGCTTCTCTCTCCCTGGAAGATGGAGCTATCTTAGTATATTAGGAAAGGCTCCGCACACCTATTTGTCTCCTTCATAAGAGCAGCTGACATATCAGACCTCATTCTTAGTTGGGTTCTGTTGAAGGGAAATAACCTTTCCAGGATGGTTTATTTCTCTTTCTCAAGCACACTGTTCATTTGTACAGTTCCTAGCCTAATTGTACAACTATAACTAAAAATGGGGACTGATCTGTTGGCCTGGTGACTACAAGCAGGAGGTGGAAGAGATCTCCCAGTATCATTAAATAGAGCAGGGAGATGCACATCTCCCTGAGAGACAAATGGGAGTCTCAACCTGCTTCATCCGGCATCTTTCTCATCCTCAGGGTCCTTTTAAATGCCATACTTTCTGAGCATTCCCTTTCATGGAGAGTCACAAAAGCCTGAACACAAGGCATTAAATCTTCTTTATATGTCTTAAGCAGAAATGCTACAACTGGAGAATACTGTCATAGTTTAAAGTACTATCCCATATCTATCCCTTGTCACTCCCAATTCATGCTAAAAACAAAACCATGTCGTGATAATAGATAAGCCATTCCAGTTTTAGAGTGTCAGGGTCAAATCTTTTCTATTTATGAAGAATACAGCCCATGAAGGAAGTCAGTGAAATCCAGGTGGTGGCGGGGTCCAAGAGGTTTCCCATTGGTTCACCTTGTGGCCTACAGAGAGAAGACAACTTTGTCTTAACTCCTTAAGATGATACCCCATGTAGAATGAGGAGATCCCAGGCCTCCACAAAGCATCCCTTGTAAGACCCTAAGACATCCCAGACAGACCTCCCTGTCTGAACTTTAGGGTGGTTCTGGCAGCATTTTTACAGAAGCATAGAAGAAAGCCCCTCTGGGGGCTTTTGTCTCCTTGTTGGGACTTTTTAATTCCTTAGGGAGAGGGGGGCTAAGCCACAGGGTGACTGTACCTAGTCCTTTGACTCCTATGAGATAAGGCTAAGTCTTTTCCCCAAGCAACATTCTTTTAGCCACTTGAGCTGCCTGATGGCTCTGCTGGTATTCTGAGTCCCTGGATGACTCTACATAAGCAGAGTGGACCTCGTTGGGGAAATTGTTTCTTGTATTTACTCTGATAGTAAAAAGGTCTCTGCTTTGGTATACCCACGGTCTCTTTAATTAAATTTTAAATTCTGTTTATTTGTTCTGTTCATGTGATCAAGCATAGGTTTTTAAATTACCTGTGCTTAAACAAGGAAGAAATCCAACCAGGAGGCTGTAGCCCCAGGCAGGATTTAAAACAGGACAGGAAGTGAGGACGCTAACTGGTTTGGACAGGCCTTCCTGGCCATTACCGCCCCCCCATCCCCATCCCAGCAAAGACCTCAGGCATCCCCTTTCAAAAGGGACAAATTGCTTTCTTCTGCGTAGGAAGGAGCCACTGCTCTGGTTAACCCAATCCAAAACAGAAAAGAAGTTCCTCCCTCTTGTTCTCCAAAATTGGAGGTTTAGCTGGGAAGGAGAATTAGTTAAAAAAAAAAAAAGAGAGAGAGAGAGAAATAGTGACAGTTGACAGAAGCCTACCTCTAACGGCGTGGATCCATACAGAGTCTAAATCCGTTTTGTGGTGCCTCCCACACCACAGATAGGGCACATTTAATCCTAGCATCATCACGCCCTCAATTGCAGCATCACAGCAAAAGCCAAATTAAAAAGAAAGGCCATTTACAAACCAAGGTAAGTGAAGACTACGCTAATTTCCCAAACAAAGGGGACGAGTGGCACACGGATGATAAGGTGCACCCCAAGAAAGAAAGAAATGGACGCACAAAATGTCTCCTGCAGCTGGAAGAAAATCGAAAGTCAGCCTGTTCCCTTCCCCCGTCTCCCAGGGGGAAAAGCGGCAAACAGTTCTCTTCACACCTTGAGAAGACTCCTCTGATTCCGACCTGAGGAAGAGAGCAAGGGAAGGAAGGAGAAGAGAAAAGGCTTGGCAACGCTTTCAAGAAAAGGAAAACTGAACATGTGCCAGTCATACTTTACCTGGTCTCCTCCCGGCTGGCTGTGCCAAATAATGTTCCCAGGTAGGGTCGTCTCTTTCTAAAGTGGCTCGGCAAATAAACATTACTGGATTTGGGGTTACCTACCTCTCCTGGCCTTGGATTCCAGGGTCTTCTCATCTTGAACAAAAATTGAATGAAACAAGCAAATTTGGCGACAAAATTTATTTGAAAATTTGAACGTGAGCAATGAAGGAGAAACTGGCTCTGTAGAGTGAGCTTGGCCTGAGTAAAACAAGGAAAAGCAAGATCTAAGCACACCACGGAGAACACCGGGTGGGCTACCAGAAGCTATTCGATGTTTTAAATACTACACATCTGTTTTTCCAAGGAAAGCAAAGAATATATACACCAATAGTGTAGTTTAGCTTAGGTGTAGTTTAAAGTGTCTAGGCGATAATAAAATGTAATCGAAAATATCTGTGGCATAATCTAAATCGTAGAGATTTTTAAAATCAATGAACTGAGTTTGTCAAACAAAGTTCGCATTTAGAAAATCTATGCTGTGAGATTCCTAGTTGGAAAGCAGTGTATGATAATAATAGCATTTTCCTTCTAAAGGAGAGAAACCAAACTTTGATTTGCTGTTAGCTACCCAAGCTGTGATTTCTCTGATTAACATAATCTTTCATAACACACTGAAAATAAAAATTTGTATGATTTCTCACTCTTCTTGTATTGCCAAAGGAAATGTAGATCTGCAGATCACAAATGAACTGTGCTAACAATTATAAACCATTTGACAGCAGAATATTATTGTTGAGAAACCTAATTTGAAAGAGGCATAAATTGGGTGACATCCAAACAGGTCACAGCAAAGCTGTGTGATTTAGTTCAATGTTCTCAGTGTTACTTATATCTTAGCCCACTCTTTAAAAGCTAGAACGAAAACATACACAAAGGATTGTGTACAGTCACTTAGAAATCTTTAGTGAGATGACAAAATGAAACCATTTTCTCACATTTTGAAAGATTTTGAATATTATTTTTGTACAATGAGACATGAAAGGAATAGACCTTTAAAATGTTTGGTCTTTCCCTTTTTAAAGTGCTCATTATAGATAAATGAAAGAGCTTAGAAAATGGAACACTTATCTAAACTGAAACAGAAATCTGGTGAATTTTGAAAATCTAAGTGCAGTGAAGAAACCAATGTATGTATTAGAATTCTTTCTTGAGCTTTTGTACCCTAAAATAATAGCCACTGCTGAGATGCAAATACTTTTATGTTTGCTCTGTGCAGGACTGACTTCTTCATTAGGTAAGGTACTTAGGGCCGTAGTGCTTTTAGTGGGTCTACAAAAATATTTTCATTTTATTTTCTTTTAAAATTACAAACAAATGAATATAATATTGTGAAGAACCATTTATTAAGTTAGCTTATAATTGCGGCAGCTAGCTAGGGGACGGGCTCAAATTAAAATAAGAATAGACAGTGAACTAGGACGCTGAACCAAGGATGAACTTCCCTAGGCAACCCAGAATGGAGTCTCCTCTGTACTAAAGGGAGCAGCGCCATTCCCTACTGAGCTTTTGTGTTCTGAGAAAGTAAAAATGCAAAGTAACCAGTTTTTCTCCTAAAATACCAGTTTCCTTTAAACCCTGTGTTGAAGAACTAGGTCAGAGAGCTTGAGTTACAATTGATCATTTTAAATCTGTAGAGACACCTGTGATGGGTGACTATTAAACAACTGAGAAATTCCTATTCTCTGCTTATCTATAATGAGCTGTGGCTCAAGAGCCCATGCGGCCACCCATTTGGGACTCTTCCTGTAAATGCAGGAGGTATTCTTATTTCCAATAAAACTCTTCTAACTTCCTGTTTTGGTTCTTGAGTTTATTCCTTGATGTTGTGATACTACAAGCTTAGTACATATGGTAAACAATATCACCACATAGATACTTCTGAAAACAACAAATATATCAGTATTCATGCAGTCATTAAATATAATTTTAAATTTCTTTTTACAGAAGAAAGGGCCACAAAAGCCAAAATGGTCATGGTCTACATAAGTCATAAGATGACTTTATGTATATTTCAGGGAGGTATGATAGGCTGAATGATGGAGGCAAAAAGATACCCAAGTCCTAAGCCCTGGAACCAGTGACAGTTACCTAACAGCAAGAACCAATTTTGCATGTGTGCTCCAGTTAGGAATCCAGAGATGCACTCATCCTTCTGGATTACCTGGGTAGGTTTTAAATGTAATCTCATCTATTTTTCTAAGAGTGGCACAGGCAGATTTGACACATGGAACACAAGGCAATGTGAACGTAGAGGCAGAGATTACAGAGATGTGGTTACAAGGCTAAGATGGCTGAAAGTCATCATGAGCTGGAAAAAGTAAGGGATGGATTCTCCCCTAGAGCAGGATTGGAAGAAGCAGGACTTGTGAAGATCTCAATTTAAATTCTGTGAAGCTGTTTTTAGAATTATGGTCTCCATATTACTTGTTTCTAGGGTGCTGGGTTCTCCTTCTAGAGGTGCTTTCTAGATTCTTCTTGAACAAAGAATTGGACAGAATAAGCAGAGATGGCAGCAAGGTTTTACATTTATTAAAGACAGCAAAAGAACCATGCTCTGCAGAATGAGTGTGGGCCAATTAAAAATATGAAAAGAAGTATACTCTATGGAGTGAGAGTGATCCACTTTAAAAGAGAGAGCCCAGTGGGCACAAGGTTAATGGTGGTAGCCTTTTGCAGCTTCCACCTCTCAGGCTGATGTATGGTCTAGACCATTGTAAAAATATGTGTGTTCTCCCTAGAAGAATTGACCAGAGCATGTTCTGTTCCAGGTGCAGGGAACTGTTTTCCTGCATAGTTCCTAGATCTCTGATATGTCCCACCTACTCAACTGGTTTGCCATGCCACAAACACCTGCTGCGTTCAGAATTTTAGCAGGGTAAATGTGAGCTGGTTTAAGCTCTCACGTTTGTTAAAACATTTATAGAGAAAAAGTATGTTGAACATTAATTTGAATTTCTCATTCCTTAAGTACAATTTTCTATTTAAAACATAAATGGTGTATCAAGATAAACATTGGTCAAACAATAATTCATTTCTAATATTTAAAGTAAGAAATATCAAATTGGGATGAAAAATACCAATTGTGGTTGAATTATAGAACTCATACTTTTAATGTTAATTAGTACCTGAAAAATGTTATAAAAAATTAATAGAAACCCAGAAATATGCTTTAAATCAATATCCATTATATCTTCAAAATATATTTCAAAACACTTTTTTTAAAAAGACTTAAAGTGATTAACCCAAGAAATCAACCAATTCATGATCATTAAACCTTTACCTCATTTCCCATTCTCCTGCTAGACAAATATATATATATATATATATATATATATATATATATATGTATATAATCTTTTCATCACAAGAGGAATGTAAAGATACAAATTTTCTGAGCTGCTGAACCTTGTGATGGAAATTAAGCTTTATGACACCGCTTACAGAAATAGGAAGGGCAGATGTCAATGCTCTTTGAAAAGGAAAGGCAAGAAATGGATTGTTAAATGGGTAGAGTTAAGTAGTCTTCTGAAAAGGTCATCTACTAAAAGTGATATGTCAGAGAAATTGTGTTGCTACAGACCTGTTACTGTAAGCTCTGCATTCAACAGTATCTTTCCTTTAACATTTAATATCTTTGAATCTCAATGGTTTTCTGCAAGATTGATCAGTTTAAAGGCTGAATGACTTAGAAAATGCCTATCCTTTTTCCTCATCTTTAAATAAAGAAAAGCATATTTCAGAGTTTACCAAGAATTGGAGAAAGAGTTCTATTTTCGTAACATAATGTAGTTAATTTTCTTTTCCAATGTGCAGAACCCAATAAACTACATTGATAGGAATATTCTCCAAATTTACCAATTCAACAAGTAATTCATCACAGAAAAATACTTTCTAATGCACAATATTTCCTTGTAGATTTTAAAAAATTAATTTCTGCTATTTTATGAAAACAAAATATGTCTTAATTTGATTTAAATTATTTTACGGCTAGGTGATATGAATAGTTTTGTCTAAAATACATACTCAGACAGACATGCATTTCTGTATGTGGAAGATAGTATCTTAGGCTGAGAGAAATCATGTCTAGTTTTCCTTTAACCTCAAGGGCAAGACAGTATCAACAGTATCAATCTTTTTATTTTTTTATTTTATTTTAAGAATAAAGGAAGAAAACATTAACAAACAAAGATCCATTTACAAAATAGTGTAAGAACAATACAAACAATACAGAGTTACAAAGTGGTAGGAAATTAACAATGGTTGTTGTGTTACGTATGTATGTATATACAGGATAGCTAACAGTTGTACTACTGTCTTCTATTGCCTTACTGAAAGGAACAGTTAATGATTACTAATTTGATCATTATCGCATGTCTCTATTTGTTTTCCTGAAAAACCACTTCAATCTTTTTTTGTTGTTTTCTTTTTTTGAGACAGGGTCTCCCTATGCAGTCCAGGCTGACCTTTAGATCACTTTGTAGCCCGAACTTGCAAGAATCTTCCTGGCTCAGCCTCCTCAGTGCTGGGATTATAGGCATGCCCCAACATGCCCGGGCCTGACAGTATCAATCTTTAATTATTATTTTCTAGTGTCTAACACAATGTTTGCTTCTGTTTTTTCGGTATATGTGTGAATGAATAAACAAATAAAGGAATAAATCAATTAACTAAAGAAACACTGTACCACACTAGAAACAGTAGAGGTTAGGGTGAAATGATGTAATTGGTAGACAACTGGACATCAGCCTCTACAGATGTAGAGAATGTACTTAAAGTCACTTCATCAATGATTTTAGAAGTACTGTGAAAATCTCATAAGCCTCATTCCCATTTAGTACTCACTAGCAATCCCACCACCCAAGAGTCATTCTTTTAGAATGGATGGTTTGCATTCTCAGCATTTTGAAACGGAGATAGCCAAGTGGAAGATAACATTTTTCTCTTAGCTATTAACACAATGAGAACAGTTGCCTATATCTTGTACTCTGAGTAACTAATTTAAGGACTATAAAATTAGATCGGTTTGGATTATAATTCCAGAGGAGCTGTGAACTATCAACCAGATTAACCTCATTGAGCCTCTTTTTTCTAATTTGAAAATGAAAGGGATAGCTATGTAAGTATGTATACATATGCATGATGGCCAACATGGTTGCACTACGGTCTCATGTCACTTTATTGTAAGGAACAGTCAAAAATTCGTTGTTTGATAAATCTTGTATGTCTATATGCGTTACCATGTACATACACTTTGAGTTTATTAATATGCAATACAACCATTGTTAATTCTCTGTCACCTTATCTGTAATTCAGTTTTTGTACTGTTCTTGTGCTACTTTGTGTCTGCTAATGTTCTCGTTCTTTTACTTTTAAAATTAAAAAAAAAAGAAAATGAGGAAGAAAGTAACTTTCTTCAGGATTTGAAAATTAAATGAGATGTTACTTGTAAATGTCACTTATCAGGTTTGCTATTTAATAAATGCTTCCTTACAAAT
The DNA here is from genome assembly GCA_004027595.1 of Dinomys branickii. Lineage (NCBI taxonomy): Eukaryota > Metazoa > Chordata > Mammalia > Rodentia > Dinomyidae > Dinomys > Dinomys branickii. Next base: position 20,585 of record PVLD010021161.1, on the reverse strand, counting down.
GGATTGTTAAATGGGTGGAGTTAAGTAGTCTGAAAAGGTCATCCGTTAAAAGTAGTTTGTCAGAAAAATAGACTCAGTGTGTTGCTACAGGATCTGTTATTCTAAGCTCAGCATTCGATAGTATCTTTGCTCAATAAATGGCAAATACTCAATAAACAGTAGCCCTAATTTTTTTTAATTATAAAAGAGTGAGAGCATTAGCAAACAGACACAAAGTAACACAAGAACAGTACAAAAACTGAATTACAGATAAGGTGACAGAGAATTAACAATGGTTGTATTGCATATTAATAAACTCAAAGTGTATGTACATGGTAACGCATATAGACATACAAGATTTATCAAACGACGAATTTTTGACTGTTCCTTACAATAAAGTGACATGAGACCGTAGTGCAACCATGTTGGCCATCTTGCACATACATACATACATACATACATAGCTATCCCTTTCTTCCTTTTCTCCTTCCTCTCATCCCAGTTGCTCTTTACTATTGAGCAGTTTCCTTTCCTATCTCCTAATTTATATTCCTACTTTCAGGTTCTTATACTAATGAGACAATACGCTGTTTGCACAAGCACATCTGATTTATTTCACTTGTGAGTATGGTCTCTAATTGTGATCATTTGCCTATAAAAGCCTCAAGTTTGTCTTTCTTTGTATCTGAGTAATATTCCATTATGTAAAAATGCCACAGTTTTTTATCCAGTCCTCTGTGGGTGGACATTTGGGTTGCTTCCACGATTTAGCTATTACAAATTACGCTGCTATAACATGGGTACAAATATATCACAGTGATATGATGTTTTCAGATCTTCTGGGAAAATACCCAGAAGAGGAATAGCTGGGTTGAATGGGACCTCTAGACCTAGTTTGCTGAGGAATATTCAAACTGATCTCTACAGTGGTTTCACCAGTCTTCATTCCCACCAGCAGGGCAGAAGAGTTCCTATTTCTTCACAGCCTTGCTAGCATTTGTTATTGGATGATTTCTTGATGATGGCCAATCTTACTGGGGTGAGATAAAATATCGCTGTTGTTCTTATTTGCATTTCTTGAATGACTAAAGCCGTAGAACATTTTCTCATATATTTATTTGCCATTTGTATTTCTTTATCTGAAAAGTATGTATTCATCTCAGATGCCCATGTCTGGATTGGGTCTTTGAATTTGGATAGGTTCATGTTTTTTAATTTTTTGTATGTTCTATATAGAAGACCTTGGTCCAAGGGAAAGCCAGCTAGGACTTTTTCCCAATTTGTGCATTTACTTTCTACTCTGCTGGTCATTTCTTTAGATGTGCAAAAACTTTTCAGTAAGATGAGGTCCCAGTTATTGATTCTTTGAAATGTTTCCATTGTGGTTTGACTTTTGTTCATGAAATCTCTGCCTACTCTTATGTCTTCAAGATTTTTACCTACCTTCTCTTCCAATAGATGTAGTATTTCTGTCGTAATATTGAGATCTGTGATCCATTTTGACTTGAGTTTGGTGCATGGTGATAGATGTGGGTCTATTTTCAGTCTTCAACAAGGGGTGAGTCAATTCTTCAGGCACCATTTATTAAAGAGGCTATCTTTCTTCCAGTGAGCTTGTTTTGGTCCTTTGTCAAATATTAGCTGGCTGAGTGTGTTTGTGGTTTTTGCTGCATCTTTCAGTCTGTTCCATAGATCCTCAGGTCTATTTTTTAGCCAGTATCAGATTGATTTTATTACCGTAGCTTTGTAGTATACTTTCAGGTCAGGGGTTGTGATTCCACTTGACTTTTCCTTGCTGCCCAGGATTGCTTTTGCTATTCTGTGCCACTTCTGGTTCCAGATAAATTTTAGGAATGCTTTCTCTAGATCTGTGAGGTATGCTAATGGTAATTTAAAGGGAATTGCATTGAATCTGCACAATTTTTGTAGTATGGCCATTTTCACAATGATGATTCTTCCTAACCATGAGCAGGGAATGCTTTTCCACTTATCAAAATCCTTTTTGATCTCTTTTTCAGAGTAGTGTAGTTTTCATTGAATAGATCTTTTACTTCTTTTGTTAGATTGATTCCTATATATTTCAGTTTCTTGGATGCTATTGTAAAAGGTATGGGTTCCTTAATTTCTCTCTCAGTCTGTTGTTTGTGTATAAGAATACTATTGATTTTTGGGTGGTAACTTTGTATCCAGCTACACTGCTGAATTTTTCAATTAATTCCAGGAGTCTTCTTGTGGTGTTTTTGGGGTCTTCCATGTAAAGTATCATTTCTTCTGCAAATAGTGATAGTTTTACTTCTACCATTCCTATCCTTATTCCTTTTATTTCTCTCTCTTGTCTAATTGCTCTGGCTAATGCTTCCAGAACTCTTTTGAATAGTAGTGGTGACAGTGGACATCCTTGTCTTGTTCCTGACTAAAGTGAAAGCTTTCAGTTTTTGTCCATTTAGTATGATGTTGGCTGTTGGTTTGTCATAGATGGCTTTGATCAGATTGAGGTAAAGGCCATCTATTCCTATTTTTTCTAGGGTTTTTAACATGAATGCATGTTGGACTTTATCGAAAGCTTTTTCTGCATCTATTGAGATGATCATGTGGTTTTTGTCTTTGGCTCTATTGATATGGTGTATTACATTAATTGATTTGCAAATATTGAACCATCCCTGCATTCTTGGAGTGAATCCAACCTGGTCTTGGTGTATAATTTTCCTTATGATTTGCTGCATTCTATTTGCTAGTATTTTATTGAGTATCTTTGCATCTATGTTCATTAGGGAGATTGGCCTGTAGTTCTCTTTCTTGGTTGGGTCCTTCTCTGGTTTTGGTATCAGTATAATACTTGCCTCCAGAAATAAGTTAGGGAGAATTGCTTCCTTTTCCATTTCACTGAAGAGTTTGAGGAGTGCTGGCATTAAATCTTTGCTGGATGTTTTATAAAATTCTGCTGTGAATCCATCAGGGCCTGGGCTTTTCTTTGTTGGTAAGTTTTTAATGACATTTTCAATCTCATTAGTTGATATTGGGTTGTTTAGGATTTTTGTATCTTCCTGGTTCAACTTTGTTAATTTTTACATTTCTAGGAATCTGTCCATTTCTTCTGAGTTTTCTATGTTATGAGAGTAAAGATTCTCAAAATAGGTATTGATGATCTTTTGAATTTCTGTAGGATCTGTAGTGATTTCATCCTTTTCATTCCTTAATGCATGAATTTGAGTTCTTTCCTTTGTTTTTTTGATAAGGTTGGCTAGGGGTTTATCAATTTTATTTATTCTTTCAAAGAACCAACTCTGTGATTCACTTATTTTTTGAAGAGTTTTCTTCATCTCAGTTGCATTAATTTCTCCCCTAAATTTTATAATCTTGTCCCTTCTTTGGGCTTTGGACTTGACTTGTTTTTCTTTCTCTAAAAGTTTGAGGTGTAGCATTAGGCTATTTATTTGCTCTCTTCCTATTTTCTTTATGTGTGAGTTCATTGCTATAAATTTCCCTCTGAGGACTTCTTTCATTTCATCCCACAGATTCCTGTAAGTTGTATTTGCATTTTCATTTGTTTGTAGGTATTTTTAAAGTTCTTCTTTAATTTCTTCTGTGACCCATTTGTTATTCAGGAGGTTGTTGTCTAATTTCCAAGTCTTTAAGGAGTTCTTGGAATTCCCTTTGTCATTAATTTCCAATTTCATTGCACTGTGGTCAGATGATATGCATGGGATAATTTCAGTTCTTTTGCATTTAGGTAGGGATGCTCTATGGGCTAGAATGTGCTCTACTTTAGAGAAAGACCCATGTACAGCTGAGAAAAATGTGTATTCTGATGTTGTGGGGTGGAACACTCCATATACATCTACTAAGTCCATTTGTTCACATATTTAGTTCAGGTCTGTTATTTCTTTGCTGAGCTTTAGTCCAGTTGACCTATCTCTTTGTGTCAAAGGGGTGTTTAGGTCTCCTATTACAATAGTGTCATTGATTATTTGTTTTTTTTATGTCCGTTAATTATTGCCTTATATAGTTTGGTGCTCTAGTGTTTGGTGCATACATGTTTAGGTTTGTTATCTCTTCCTCTTGCAGTTTTCCCTAACTATTATGTAGTGGCCTTCTTTGTCTCTTTTGATTGTTTTTGGTTTGAAGTTTACATTGTCTGCAAACATAATAGCTCCCCCCCGCTTTTTTCTGGGAACCTGTTGAATGGAGAATTGTTTTCCATCCTTTGATTTTCAGTTTGTGGATTTCCTTTTGAGTGAAGTATGTTTCTTGTATACAGCATTTTGTGGGATTTTGACTCTTAATCCACTCTGCCAGTCTGTTTATTTTGACTGGTGAATTGAGGCCATTTACATTGATGGTTATAACTGTTATACGTTGGCTTATTCTTGTCATGCTGTTTACTTGCTGTTGCTTTCCTACTTCTGCTGTTTAATTTCTTGTTCTGCTTAAGGGTTCCTTTCTATTGTTGTTCTTGGGATCGTGGTCACTTTTTTCTCTGTCTAGATTATCTTTTAGTAATTTTTGTATTGTTAGTTTGGCACTCATGAAGTTCTTCGGTTGTTCTTTGTCCTGGAAATATTTTATTTCTCCATTGAATTTGAAGGATAGTTTTGCAGGATACATCAGTCTGAGTTGGAAGCTGTTTTGTCTCAGAATCTATAATACCTCGCTCCAAACTCTTCTTGATTTCATGGTTTCTGTTGAGAAGTGTGCTATGATTCTGATGGGATTTCCTTTATAGGTTTTTTTTTTTCTAGCAGCTTTTAGTATTGTATTCTTTTGATGGATATCTGGGATGTTGACTATTATATGTCTGGGTGTGTTTTTATTTGGGTTTTGGCTCATTGGAGTTCTATGTGCTTCATTTACCTGCACATCAGTATCTTATATTGTGCTTGGGAAATTTTCTGCTATTATTTTTGCAAATATTCTCTTTATGTCATTTGTGTTGCCTCCTGCTGTTTCACTGATTCTTATTACTCAGACATTATTTCTCTTTGCTTTGTCTTGCAGTTGTTGGATTGATTTTTCCTCGTTCCTTCATGACTTTAAGAGATCCTTCCTTTCACAGTCATTGTGATGGGTCCGTGAACAAATAGAACTCCCAAACGGCCAATTGGAATTTGAAGTAGTGCTTTTAATAGCTGAACTCAATGACCCTTACCCACGTCTCTCTTTCAAGAGTGAGAAGTGAGAGCCATGAGCTTGTAAAATGCAGGGTTTATAAAGGCTGAAACCACAAAATTACAGGCACACAGCAAGTTTGTTATGCTCAGGTGGGCATCCTGCTTGGCAGGAATAGACAGTTTTTCTTTGGAGTCTTTCAGAGAAGGGACAAGGAACAATATATATAGCAGTTTCATTTACCAAATATGGGCATGGGTTATTTGAGGTGAACTGGGGGTCAAACATGGAGTTAGTTCAGCCCGAAACCAGGTTCTTGGACCATTACATCACTAGCTGTCATGCTGTCTCCAAGATCTGAAATTCTATCTCTTGCTTCATTCAAGTGGTTTTGCAAACTTTCAGTGGAAGTTTTCATTTCCTGGAAATCTCTTTGAGACTGTTTCATGTGTTCTAATTCATTCCTGAATTGCTCATGTAACATTTCCATTTGTTGCCTTTGATCTTCTAGTCTTTTATCTGTTTCTTCTCTGTATGTGCGAAGCAGTTCTTCCATTATTATTTTCATTTCATTTTTTACCTGAGAGATTATTTCAGATTTAATCTCTTCTATGGCCTGATGGAGTTGTTTCTTTACTTCAGATGTGATCATTTCAGAAATTTCAGGTATGTGGTTTCCTAGTTCTCCTATGTCATTTTGTCCTGTACTTGTTCTGGGTGAAGTTGTGTTCTGAGAATGCATTTTGCCCCTTTGTCTTGTCATTTTGAATGTCAGATGACTAGTGCTGAGCTACTGACTACCCAGGCAGTTCACAAAGGACTCTAGGGACCCTAGTTGACCTGTATATCAAACTAATCCCAAAGTAGTAGCAGACCATGGACCACTGGGCCGAGGAACCCCAGGCAATTGTTGGGGTGCATGGCTCAGACCATACCTGCAATGGTGGGGGATTGCTCAGCTTTGGCTCCACAGTCTCCAGCTCATGGACTGGAAGCATACAGGCCTCAGCCTTGAAGCCGATGGCGGTTAGGCAGAGGCCACTGCTTTGGGATCCTCAGGTAGCTAGTTAGGGGAGAGCTAGCCTCTCCTCCCAACCCCGAGGACCCCAGAGTCTGAGGCTGTTTCCACACTACAGGTCTCAACCACCAACAGGGACGTGCCCTCCTAGTCCAAGCTCCTTCCTACCTGAAAGGCGTGGAGCAGAGCCCAGGCACAGGCCTTACCAGAGGAGAAGAGTGTACCCCTAATTATTATTAAACTATTCTCCAGTAAATTGTCAATTTAGAAAGGAGCACGGTGAGGAAGAAAAGACTATGCTTAGGGAGGGGTTTTGGATCCTGAGAGTCATAAGAGGACACAGATTCTGGAGTGGTGAGTTTAAAAAGAGTAAGGAGCCAAAGCAAACTTAACCAACTCGGAGTTGTTCCCCGGAATCATTCTTTTCCACTGGTAGATGTTATACAGTGATGTTAAAATTGTTTTAGTTTCCCTACCTAATCCACTGCTCTTATTTATTTTGAAGGTGTTTATTTTGTTGCTATCCCTGTGCATATAAGCAGTGCCATTATCCAATAAAAATGATTTATGGGAAAAAAGAGCATATGGCTGAGTGGTTAAAATGCTTACAATTATTAACAGAATAAGATTTCTGATGAACTTGGTTGAGTGACAATTTCATGCTTCTGCTACTGGTATTGTACTTCTATCTTTCTATTAGAACCGTGTATTAATATTACTTGTTTTGTTATAGTCTCCTCTACTGGATTGTAAGATAAGGGTCACAACTCATTTATTTTTTATTACTTATTCCAGCACAGAGCCTAGATGATACTAACTGCTCAGAACAGTATATATTGATGAATTGAAGGAAATACAAAAATTAATGAACTGTTCAAAGGAAAAGAGAAACTGGGATAGGGGAAATGAGAGAAGAAGGAAGGAAAAGGAAAAAAAATATATATGATGGCTAAGATAGTCATACTACTAAAAATTTTCTCTTAGTTCATTAAAAAGGTTTGTGCTAATATTGTTTGGACAATTAAATGCCTATATCTTGTGCTCTGAGTAACTAATTTAAAGATAGTAATACATAATGTATTAACCATTGTTATGCTCCTATTATCTCGTTTTGGTTTATTTTTTCTCTGTAAAATAAAAAATAGAATAATGATGCTCAACAAAACTTTAAAAAAATCCTGCACAAATAAGTTTATATTAGTTTTGTCTTGATATGTGCTGATATTGGAAGGTGGGTAGATACTGTTTGTGAGAGGATTAAAAGAACAATTCAGTAACATGAAATAACCCCGCCCCCCATAAACAACATCATTGTAAGATTCTGGTGTCTGGGTGGCTATGCTCCCCTGTTTGAATGTATTTATTGCTTGTGTTGTCTGGCAAAATACACTGCTTGATAGAGGGCTTCCTTACTGTGCTTATTTATGAATCAAGCACTTTGTTCACTTAGTAGAATTTAATATTCTTAATGTGAACTTTGATTCTTTATGCTTTTATTTTCATTCCGAATTTCTGGGGAGTTTTCGTCTTTGGGGAATGTCAGCTTTCTAGTAGAAACCATTTCTCTTCTGCCTGGGGTATTCATTTCATCTTGTTCTTGTTCAAGTGCTCCTTTTGTTCAAATAGTCTTTTGACTTAGAGATTTTTTTAATCAAATCTTTTGCTCATTTTTCATCCCTTGCAGGGGGTATAGATTAATTTACTTCTTTTTATGTCTCCCTTCTAGTAATTTTGAATTAATCTTGGTCACACATGCTAAGCTAGTGTCTCAATGGTACTTTTCTGAACTCCCTTATTTGATTAGTTGAGTGGAGGTCTTTAATAATGAGAAAGAAGAGAGATATTCACATAGCTTTGTTTTTCTGAAGTAATCACAGTTTTACTATATGATGAACTGAATATAATGAGAAAAGAAGCTAATGCTACATTTCAAGATTTATCATTTTATATAATTAAGAGGATTTCAAATAAAGCATGTATGTTAGCGCCGGCCTTGGTGTGTATCTTCACTGCCTTTTGTTTTTATTTTTATTTTTTTGGCGGTACTGGGGATCGAACTCAGGACCCTGCACTTGCTAGGCAGGCGCTTATTCCACTGAGTTATATCCCCAGCCCTATCTTCACTGCTTTGCCATGTGTCTTGGTTACTTTTCTCTCATTGCTGAGACAAAATACCTGACCCCCAAAATGAAGGAAGGAAGGATTTATTTAGCTTACAGTTTATGGAGGTTTCAGTCCATACTTGTTTGGCTCTAAGGAAGGGTGGCACATGGCAGAGGGCTACAGTTCATGGTAGTGGAAGATAGCAAAAGCAACAAGACCAAAAAGGAGGAGTGGCAGCTGGAAGAGCAAGCATCTTTTGCCTCCCTTACACTGTATGCAAACTACCTGCCTCAGGGCAAGTGTAGCACTCATATCCATGATTGCAACACTGGACCATAAATCAGTCATAAATCTAGAAGCCCACCCCATGACTGCATGAAGCTTTGGGGGGACATTCAGACACAAATCATGACACCATGCAAATCTGTTATTGGAAAAATAGTTTTAGTTTTTATTATTTTCATTAGCTCTGCATTCCTTACTTTTGTGGTGTGTAATCCATAAGAGACAAGTCAGAAGGGAAAATAAAATAATGAATGAATTTGTTTCATGGCCCCAGTGTCACTATGACAGTTAAACTAGATTATCGGCTTGACTGGTTTGAGACCCACCAAGAGGATTAGTAAAGCACAGTTTTGGGTGGTTGTGTGTGGGTCATAGAGGCATGACCTTGGGTATGACAAGGGTCCCTGACTCCCACTTATCTGGTACTGTTTTCCTTCTCTGCTTCTTGGTGGCTATGAAGTGAGAAAGTTTTCGCCAACTTGCCCTTCTATCATGATATTTCTAACTTCAAGTCAGCCAACTATTAACTGAGTCCCCTGAAAACATGAACCAAATTAAATTTTCCTTTTTTGAGTTCTGGAGGTTGGGTAATAAGTCCCAGCCACTGGAATGCTGATTAAGATAGTTATTTAAAAATTATTAAACTGGGTGTGGTGGCATACACCCAGAATCCCACTACTCAAGAGGCGAAGGTAGGAGATTGCTGAAAGCTCAAGGCCAGTCTGGACTTCATAGTGAGTTCGAGGCCAGCCTGAACTAAATAGAAAGTCCCCGTATCAGAAAAATTAATTGAATGAAAAATTAAGCACAAAATGGTATTTCTATATCTAATTTTTTAGAAACCTCCATACTGCTTTCCATAATGGCACCAAGAGTGCTCAAGGGTTCCCCTTCCCCCATATCTTCACTAACAACTGTGGTCTTGTGCGTTTGTGTTTACACAGTAGCCATCCCCAACAGATGTAAGATAATGTCTAATCGTGGCTTTGATTTGATTTTCTCTGATGATCAGTGGTGCTGAATAGTTTTTCATATAGCTGTTGGCTACTTGTACTTTTCTTGGTGCATATTAAAAATCTTAAATTTTTATAAAGGAGGCTTCTTTCTTCTGGTTTTCAGGGGGGTCTGCAGATTATGTGGGTGATCTGGAATCTCAGTATTATATATTAAAACTTTGTTCCTTAATAAAATGAGAAATTACGCTGATTATCTTGTTTCAAAATTATTTAATAAATATTTTTGTTTTTGAGACTAGTTAAAACTTAAAAGAAGTAGAGTAGGATGTGACATTTTAATATCAGCAAGACTTGTTGAAATGAATTAGAAACTTTTCAAAGGAGGGAATGGGAAAGAAAAGAAATATTCATTGAGACTTTGCTCTTAGCCAGGTCCATATGTGACTTAGCCACATAATTTATTTTACTCCTGTAAGATTACTGAACAGTGAAGTTATCCAGACTGCCCCATCCAACTCTTCTTTTTCCTAAGGTTATCTTACAAATGTTCCCTCTTCACATTATTACTTCTTTCACTTATGTGGATGTCCATAAAGTAGCTGCTCCTGGTTTTGACATCATGATAAATTTAGTAAATGAATCAGAATCTTCATGAGTAGGTCCAGGATCATCAAATGCTTTCCAACACTTTCTTTTAGTAATTCTGACATATATTTTCTGACTTAGAAATAAAATAGAGCATAACGCTTTTTATTCTATAAATGAATTAAACAACTAAAATGAAGGGAATAATTTTAATAATTGTAATCAATTTTTCAGAAGAATAGTAAAAAGATAAATATTGATTTTTTGACTTCCAATTTAATTCCCTATTTATATTGTTATATTTCACTGGGCATCCTATTGGTCAGCATCATAAACACACCATGAGAAAGCGCTCAAGCATCCTATATACTACACCAGGATTTCTTCAATTTCACTCTGTATGTGAATCGTCCTAGAATATTTTAAAATATAGATACCAGCCAGGTGTGGTAGCTCACACCTTTAATCCCAGCACTCAGGAGGCCGAGGCAGGAAGATTGTTACAACTTTGAGGGACACAACGTGAGTTCAAGACTATCCTGAACTGCAAAGTGAGACCGTGCCTCAAAAAGAAAAAAAAAAAAAAAAAAAAGATACTGAATTCTGTGAATTGGGAATGGGGACTTAAAAGTCCACATTTCTAACATGATCCTAGGTTTTTGCACTAATAGTGACTCAAGGATTATATTTTGAGTAACAATTTACTAAAGTATTGTGTAAACCTTTGCTTAAGCAAGTCAACGTTTTAGCATAAAAACATAAATATAAGCCATTGTTAATGATTTTATTTATTGAGACATTTGATAAATATGTCAAATACATGTTGTTCATATGAATCTTCAAAACACAGTCCTATGAAATAAGTACCATATTGACCCTTTTTTTGTTAGATTGTCGTGCAGAGAAGCCACACACAATTGGAGGGGTTGGTAAAACCACATGACATGAAAGTGGTTGAAATGGGTTATGACTTAGGGAAAACAAAGAAACTATGCAATGTTTCTGTGCAGTTCATTGTCATGGTTTGTGTGTAGATGCCCCCCCTCAAGCCTCATGTAGTCACTGGCCTTTTTCAGAGGTGGCTGAAATCAGAGTGTGATGCTAGGATTAAAATTTTGTGATTAGTAAATGAGTCCACTGATTGGTTTGGCACAGTTCTGGCTAGGATTAAGGGTGTGAGAGCTACACCCACCCTAGGGTTGGTAGCCTGCATGCAGTATAAGGGACAGAAAGAGTGTTGTCTTTCTCCCTTGTTGCTTTTGCTGTCTTCCACCACCATGAACCGTTGCCCCACTGCCTTGTGCCACAGTGCCTTGGAGACATCCCAGCCTATTATGGACTGAAATGTCTACAAACTGTGAGCTAAATAAACCTATTTTTCCTTAACTTTGGGCATCAGGTATTTTGTCTCAGCAATGACAGAAATGTAACTATGAAATTCATCCACCCCATAATGTATGATTTTTCTTTTATTTTTTTTTGAAATATGGCTACCATGTTTGCATCCAGCAGGAAGAGACACAACTGCACACTCACACCTCTCAGTGCAGACTCTATCTAGTGTATATGCTGTATGTGTGCTAGTGGCACAGAACAGTTCTTGATTTTTGAATCCCTTTCAGAAAAACAGATATTATTCATAGCTTTGAAATTGAAAATTATTTTGCCAAGCAGAAATTCAATGCAGAAATCAAAACAAAACAAAACCTTGGTACTTTTCTTGGATACAACTAGAGTGCCTGTAGTGTTCTGTCCTCGTGTTCAATTTTTCCAATTTGGTGAAAAACAGAAATTTCTATATCAGCATCACAAGCAGAGAATAGTGCTGAAAGTTTTGTCTACTGCATAAACATTAATTGTTGACTCAGGAGATCAGGGAGGAGCATCTGGGGAAGGAAGGGTTTTGAACACTGTGTATGTACATAGTCACAGCCAAGCTAAGTTGGAGATTAGTTTTTAAAATATTTATTTGTGCTTTATGAGCAAATATTTTTATTGTTAACCTTTTAAGAATTCAATTAAAAAATAAATTGCACCTATTTGTAGAGTAAAATGTGATGTTTTGATATATGTATACAATGCGGACTGAGTAAATGAAGCTAATTAACATTTCTGTGACCTCACATTCTTATCATTTTGGGTACGCTAGATCTCAAAAAGTAATTCTTTCTCTCTAAATGGAATTTTATACATTTTGACTGCCCTTTTCCCATTTTCTTCTCTTATCCAAACTTTGATAACCACTATTCTACTCTCTACTTGTACTAATTACTTTCACATTATACATATAAGTGAGATCATATTGTATTTTTTCTTACTAGGTTAGCTTATTTCACTTAATTATCTTCCTTGTTCACTCATGTGGTTGCCAATGAAAGGATTTTATTCCTTTTAATGGTTGAATAGTATTCTATTGTGTACATGTGTCAGTTTTCTTTATTATTGGTGATGGGCACTTTGGTTGCTTTTAAGCACCAGCTATCGCAAATGACGTAAAAATGAATGTGTGATTTTAGATATCTCCTTGACATACTGATTTCATTCCCTTTAGATATATATATCCAGGAGTTGGATTTGGAATCTATGGTAGTTCTAGTTTTAATTTTTTGAGAAATCTCCACACTGCTTTCCATCATGGCTGTACTAATGTACATTTCCACCAGCAGCGTGCAAGGGTCTCCTTTCCTCCACATCCACAGCAGAATTTGTTATCTTTAGTCCTTTTGATAATAGCTGTTCTCACAGCAGTGAGGCGATATCTCACTGTGATCTTGTCTTGCATTTTCCTGATGATTTGTGATGTACCACATTTTCTCAGAGGTCTGTTGTCCAGTCATGTATCTTCTATGGAAAAAGATCTATTTTAGTCTTTTGGCAAAGGCTATTTCTTCTCAAGGCCCCTATAAAGTGCTGTAAGTACACTTCTGATCCCTCTGCTTTCTTTTAGCTAGACCTATGATATGGTAGAATTTGTTGGCTTCACGAAAACTTGGACCTTAAATTTCCTTTCTTAAAAAGTGGTTTTGTGAATAAATGGGAGCAGAAGTTTTCTTATACAGGAGTCTGCTGAGTTTCTAAAAATACCAAGTTCTAGAATGCGTGATTGAAATAGAAGAAGAAGATTCAGTTATTTACTTAAAATTAGCTCACTTTCACAACAATGACTTGGCATACTCTGATCTCTGGTGATAACCATAAAGGAAATATTATGATGCAAGACCCTTCTGTCTCCATTATGGTTGCCCCAGAAAAAATTTACAAAAATGTTTTTATTTTTAAATTTTATTTTGAAGAGAAAAGACCAGAAACAAAATAACAAAAAAAGACAAAAACAAAACAACACAAAAACAATAAAAATGAGAAAGGATTCCAAAAAAATATGGTAAGAAATTAACAATGTTTGTTGTATTACATATTGTTATCTTCAAAGAAGTTGCTCAGATTACCATATATAGAAGTGCAGGATTGATCAAACAATTAAACATTAACTGTTCCTTTCAAAAAACCATTAGAAATTGCTAGTGCAATCGTTTTAGCAATCTTGGGGTATATATATATATATATATATATATATATATATATAAGCTATCTTGAGTGTATATTATATTTCAATAATTTGTTGCAGAAGAGCAAACTTGACTAAAAAAATTTAAAAACATTCTTGACAAGTATGCTGTTCTGGAACAAATTATTGAAATCGAGCAACTCTATAAACTTTGTGAACTTAGACAAACTCTCTGTTTACTAATGCCAAAATAGCTGCAGCATGGTCAGTTTTCCCCAGTAAGAAACTTATGCACATCAAAAACGATTACTAAATTATTCTAATGGTTTTTCGAGGGCAAGTGAGATGATTTGGAAATTGAACCACTGATTTATAAGCACTTCTTTGCTTGAAATGGACAGTATTTGACAGAAATCTAGACAAAAGATATTTTTATTCATTGAGAACAAAGGACATTTTGGAATGTGACTGCAATTGGAAGAATCTTGGATAATTCTGAGACATGCTGATACAAGTTTACCCTTAACTAGCAAAACTGTGTGGTCTCTCGTTCAGTTTGTTATGCTACATAATTTTGTTAATGATTTCAGCATTTGTGCCATTGAAAGCTATTTCATTTAATGATCTCAAATTGCATGTATTGCCATGTAAAATTTAACTGTTCAAAATAAATCCATCCTTAGTAACATTTAATTTTAAATAAAATTAAAGATTTTTGTTTTATTTTCAATACTTGAATGTGACTTTTTAAAATGCCAATTTATGTTTATATGAAAGAAACTATATAATTATTAGTTTTTACTGAAAGAAGAAGAAAATTCATAATGGTGTCCCAGAGCATTTAGCAAAGAGGCTACAAGTCTTAGTATTAAGTTTTCTTGTTTCTAAAAGCATTTTTCATTTTAAAGAAAAGAAAAATAAACAAGAAAAATAGTATGAAATTTCAAAACAGGACTGCAGGAGAGTAACAATGTTTAGTACATTGGATATTGCTATCTTCAAAGCAGTTGCTCAGATTACAAAGCCATAATTTAATAATCTAATCGTTCCACTTCTAGGAATTTAGGCTGAGGAAATACTGAGAAATTTCATCAGAAACTGAAGTATCAAGATGTTTACCATAGTTGTGTTTACAAGAGTGAAAAACTTAAAGTAACTTAAATACTTAACATTGGATGAATGTTTAAAAATGTATGGATTCCCATGACAGAATATTATATAGCAATTCAGTATTATGTTTTAAAATATTTTAACAACATAAGAGTGCATAGAGTATATTACTAGAATGATTAAAATCATATTAATATTTCTATTACATAGAAATTTTCAAGGATTTTGAAAAGATGCTTGCTGAAATGTTAGCAGTGATCATCTCAAAGTGGTAAGATTATGAAAAGACCACTTCTTTTATTTTACAAATTCTTACAGAATTTACAAATACATATTACATGTCATCAATGTGGAAAACATTAAAAAAAAAGAAAACTATCCAAAGCATGTGGTAAAATAGTGTTGTAACAAATATGCTATTTCAAAAATATTTTTCAGTGAAAGAAATACACTAAAAAGAAACAAGTCTGAAGAGAGATTTTATTCATTCTTTAGCATTAGGCAGCCATTGAGACACTGAAGCATGAAGCACTAATGTATTTCTCTAGGTTATGTGAGAGACACAAATGGAATTCTGGGTTTGGGGGATGGGATGTACATTAGTAATGAACCCACTAAACTCAGAGGCTTTGTTTATTTGTTTTCAATGCAAGTGGAGGGTGCTCTGGAATCTGAAATCTTTAAATAACCTGCAGTCTGTTGCCACATAATATGGGGGAAAAAGTGCGGCAAGCATCTATTTTTAAATCACTGTAATTCTTCCTGAAGCATTTCCACTGAAAGCAGGAAGGAGATAGAAATCTAAGTTAAGCACATTTGGGAGTACAGAAGAATTTCAGGCAACATAGTCTCTCATCAACGAGCTGTGCTTAGATAGGTTGGTAGAATTTTGCCTATGGCTATGTGAGCTGTTTTGCCCCAGAGACATCAATTTCAATTCTCTCTTTGGGATTTGCTGGTATACAAAGTTCTTGAGAGGATTCTTTTTCTTGCTAAAAAGGTATTCTCTTTCGTTTTTTTAACCTAAAACACCCAACTATCCCTCAAAACAATCTAAGCCATTTACCTAGAATTTTCATAAAACTTGAAGTGAAAAAAGTTCAAAAACTTATATGAAAAAAATATATCATAAAACCATGGAAACATTTATTTTGTTTTATAAAACTTTAGTGTGTAGAACTATACCAACTGATGTAAATAACTCACTTTAAAGAAAATATAATTGATGAGTTTGCATAATATTTATTAAAACAGTGAGAGACATGGAAATTATTTAAAGAAAATTTCATGATAATTTTTAAATAACTAACATCAGCTTTTGAGATTTCGGTATTAAAATAGCAACATTTTGGGATTCTAGGGTGTTGTGGGCTCGTTCTAGAGATTCTTTCCAGGTTCTTATCCTGAACAAAGAAGTGGACAAGATAGGCATCAAATGTAGTGAGGTTTTACATTTATTTTTCTACTCTCTCTTTACCATCTAGATGGTATTGAAAGAATTTAGGGTGGACACCTAAGTGTTTGCTCATTGCAGTTTAGTGCTCCAGAAGTGGACTGTGCCTGGGGCAGGGAGAACATGCCACACATCTGTGCATGTGTGTGCGTGCATGCACGTGTCTGTGTGTCGTGGTGAATATGCAGGACTTAAATAGACAGTGAGTTGCACCAATTCCTAAAGAACTTCACCTAGAGTGTTGTCATCAAATGGAAAATCAGTCTATCATTTCTCAGAAAAGGGATTCTTTAAGAAAGGACCGGGAAGACATTTCATTAGATAATCTGATTTTAGTCTTGTCTATGGAAGCAGTACTTGAAACACAGAAGTACAGAAATAAAAAATCAGGAATACAGAGACAGTAGCTTGAAAATTCAATGCAAAGGTAAATTAAGAGAAACGCCAATATAAATTAGATTATAGAGTAAAGTAGGAATGGTAGTAGAATCCTTCACATAGAGATGTAATGACAGAGTACTGTTAGAAACTAAATCGCATTTTCCCTGAGTTCATGTTGAAGCTATTGCTAAAAAAGTGAATGTATTTGAAGATAGAGACTTTAAAACATAATTAAAATTGAAGGAGGCCATAAAGGTGGAGCCCTACTCTGATAGAAGTGCTTTTACAGATGAATAGACACAAAAGTTTTGGTATTTATACACAATGGAGTATTGCACCACCATAAAGAAGACAAACTTGAGGCATTCATAGGTAAAGAGGTAGGTGAAATAAGTCAGACACAGAAGCTCAAATATTGCCTGGTTTCTTTTATATGACATATGGAGAGAAAGTAAATTATATATGTATATATATGACAAATATATACAAATCAAGAGCAACATAGAAGAAAGATAAATAAGTACGGAGAAGTTAAAATACTTCCCCAAATTAAATATTCCATTTTAAAAAATATTTCAATATATATACTAATTTCTTTCATTTGTACTAACAGTTTAGCTTAGTTCATTGAAAAGAAGTTTGTGTTATTCCCTGTTGCTTTTGTATAAGAGTCTTTTTGGTTTCTGTCTTATAGTAACTACTTTGCAGATAATGACACACAGTGTAATAAGTATTATTACTCTCTTATTATTTGGTTATGAAACATTGTTTTACATCTTTCTTAAAATAAAGAAGAAGGTACACCAAATCAGTAGCTCTGTGTCTGTGTGTCTTCCTGTTTACCTATCTCTGTATAGAGGAAGGGTCAGTTAAGTACAAAACAAGAAGGTAGGCATGTGCAAGCAAAGTAGACAGCTCTCACTAGACTACAGCCTTGGTACCTGATTTTGCCCTTCTGTCCTCCAAAATTGTTAGAAAATAAATTTTGGCTGCTGAAGCCATCCAGTCTGTGTTCTATCATTATGGCAGCCACAGAGGAGTAATGCTAGCATGCAATCCATGAACCTGAGAAGTTGGATAGGAGCCAAAAAGAAAGTTGACTTTGCAGGTGAAGTCATCTGCGGTGCTGAGCTGGAGGCTCATACCTCTGCTCTTTGATTTATTAAGGCTGAGGGGTTTCATGGTCATGTTAGGTGGATTCTAATGGCCACTTCCTCAGTAACAGCGTTCCTCTGGTTGGGAGTACTGAGAACTTTTAAAAGAAGTTTTTATTCATGGGATTTAAACTAATTTCCTGATAGACCCAAAGGTGACAACAGATAAGAGATGAGGATTAAAAGAAAAAGCAGGTGCACTTCTTTTGTAGTAGAGAATATAGACACACTAAGGATATAAGCACAGAGAAGAGAAAATGTTTGTGTCACATGAACGGAAAGCAACAGTGGAGGACCTGTATAATGAATTCCACAAGAATGAGTTTTTATGAAAAATGACAGAAATCATGTTCTAAGAAATAGTTTGCAAATAGTTTCACTAAATGAAATTGGCACACTGAGTAGAAGGAAAGACAATTAGTAAAGGGAAAAATCTGACTTCCTTCCATAGATTCAAAGACAAAGAACTCTGTTAGAACAGCAATTAGAGCAATTCTTCCCAGAACATCAGCTTTATGATTTACCAGAACCCATTCTGACCCATGAAGGAAAGATGAACAATTTCTATGATATCAGGATTGAGAATTACAAGATAAATGAATAGCATCTTCTGTGAAGAAGAGGGGTGCGCAGAGAGAATAAAAATAGTAAGTTTCTGGCAATCTCAAAGTCATGAAAATGATTCAAAGACAATCTGTATTTTCTTTCATATATGAAGATGGCATTTCTGGCTCATTATTAAGAGAAGAATTGTTTTTCTCCATATCCTTGTAAGTCCATACATTTGTACAGAGGACAAGAAGCATAACTGGTGATAAGGGAAAAGAGACTTTCTGATTATCCAATAGCTTGTAAGAGGAACAAATTGGCCCTTCTATTTTTAGACCTACATACAGTAAAATAACTAGTCTAGACTAAGAGAGAAAGTCCATTAGTAAGAACATTTAGTGATACACATTTATAATTAAGCATCCTCATAATATTTTTACATATTTGGTTTCCCTTCTCTAGCTTGAATCTCTGTGAAGAGCACAAAAAAGTACATATTTAATACTATACTTAAATCAAATTTTTTCCTCTGCATTATTTAATTTAAATCATCAAGCAAATTTTGTAGGCTTTGCCACCTAATGCTTTTTTGGTCTTACTCAATGTAAATAAATGTGTACACACCGTTTTCTGTGCTCATAAAATAGTTCACTACATTTTATTAATCAAGAGTAAATGATCCAGTTTTGCTTACTACTTTTGCTAGGTACACAAGCAGCAGGGGGTATAAAACTCAACCAAAAAGGGATAAACCATCATGTACATGGTATAAGTTTGTACCACTACAAAACGATGTATTATCTATGAAAGGAGTAATAAAAAATAAACTGAGTAAATAAAAGGAGCAAATAAAAATAAATTAATTAATTTCACCTTGAGGTTTTGTATTGAAACAGAGCAGATGTTCCTATAATCAACCTAAATAAGAAGATCCATTGTCAAAAGTGATGTTTTTTAAAAATTTTTTTATTTTTGGTACGGGAAATTGAACTCAGGACCTTGTGCTTGCCAGGCAGGTGCTGTGCTGCTGAGCTATATCCCCGGTCCAAAAGTCATATGTGTGTGCGTGTATATGTTTGAGACAGGGTCTCGCTACACAGTTCAGACTGGCCTTGAGCTCACTTTGTAGCCCAGGCTGGTCTTGAACTCATAACAATCCTCCTCCCTCAGTCTCCCGAGTGCTGGGATTGCAGGCATGTGCCACCACACACGGCTGTATTTTTTAAGGCCAGTTTAAGATTTAAAACAAGCCAGTTTCAAACCTGATTCTATAACATTGCTTGAAACTAGAAGGCAGTGTTCAAGGCAGTGTATTTCTGATAAATGACGCTTTAACAGAGTTAAATTTTAAATGAAAATTCCTTGTAGGCTACATGTGTTTTGCTCCTCACTTTATGTAAGTTTATTATATTGAAATTCTTACAATGTGTTATGTTTGTTAAATACATCCTGTAAAGTGATCTTTTAGAGCAAAGGTCTTTGTTTCATTCATTGCTATATCTTAAGTGTTTAGAATGGAACTTTCTACACAGTAGAAACTTAAATAGTTTAAATGTCTCTATCTTTGTCCCAGCTCAGTTGCAAGCTTTCTGAAGACAGACACTTGCCTAAAGTAGTCTGTGAGACACGTAGTGTGTGGCAGTATGCTTGGTTTTTGAAATACTTCAATCATCACTATTCTGTACCTTCAGATCCCCAAAGACAAGTTACAAATATACATAAACACTCAATTAATGAAATGTAAGTTTTAGGGGAGCTCTTTCAGGAATTTGACAAAAGCTAGGCACAAACATCCCATATGCTTTTCAGACAGTTGTGAAGAATTTAGAAACCACATATAGTGATGTGTCTATATACACCTATAGGGTCGACAGGTCCTATTTAGAGCTTCTCAAATCATGACGGAAACAGGACTGGGCATGGTGGAGCACAGTAATCCCAGGACTCGGTAAACTGAGGTAGGATCATTTCTGTGAATTCAAGGCCAGCTTGGATTGCACAGCAAGACCTTGTCTAAAAAATCAAAAGGGGAAAGAAAGACCGGAAGCATGTGGATGAGCGAAGGCAGACCAGAGCAACATTAGCCAAAAAATAGGGTCAATAAAAGTGCTCAATATTGGGGAGGAAACAAGGCAGGATGTCTCCAGACGGCTACCTGAGTGAGTCTAAGCCAGGCTAGAAAGAATCTGCATGTTTTTTCTTTATTTGTGAAAGAAAAAGTACCGTCTGAGGAGCCTGTACGTTTTCCCAAGTGGCCTGATTTTCCAAGGTTTATTTGCTCTGCTTTGCGACAGTCACATCATCTTACATAGGAGTCAATGCTCTTTGGAACTTGACACATGCTTGGAAACTGATCAAGTATGTGTGTCAAACTTGTCAGAGTCTATAAGTACAAATTTGA
>PVLD010021160.1:0-32169 GCA_004027595.1 Dinomys branickii | reverse complement strand
TGTGGTTTTTGGAGTTCTCTTTGTCATTAATTTCCAATTTTATTGCATTGTGGTCCGATAATATGCATGGGATAATTTGAATTCTTTTGCATTTAGGTAGATATGCTCTATGGGCTAAAATGTGGTCAATTTTGGAGAAAGACCCATGTGCAGCTGAGAAAAATGTTTATTCTGATGCTGTGGGGTGGAACACTCTGTAAACATCTACTAAGTCCATCTGTTCACACTTTTGGTTCAGGTCTGTTATTTCTTTGCTGAGTTTCTGTCCGGTTGACCTGTCTCTTTGCGTCAGAGGGGTGTTTAGGTCCCCTATTACAATAGTGTTATTAGTTATTTGATTTTTTATGTCTGTCAAGATTTGACTTGTAAAGTTAGGTGCTCCATTGTTTGGTGCATAAATGTTTAGGATTGTTACGAGAGAGGCAGATCTTGTAGAATAGGTAACAAAAGTTCTAGGAGAATTGCAGTAATGACCTTTACTTTTCAACATGTTATCCTGTTTCCCCATTATAAATAGTGCGGTGGCTTTTTTGCTTTTGGGGTTAAAAAAAACAAATCTCTACATGTGGTGGAGGACCTTCCATGTGTGGCCTCAGTTTACTCAGGAAACCTGCCTGGTTTCCTCCTGTGCTCAAATTGAATTTTGGCTTCAGCCCCAGCAGCTTTTGTTTAGTTTTTTATTACCTACCCTTCCTCCTGCCACAGGACCTTTACCCATGCCAGTTTTTCTGCTTAAGATCTTTGCCTCCTCCCTTCATCTACTTGACACCTGCCCTTCCTCCCTAATTCTTCTGACCAAATCCCTTACATGTTCCCAATGTACCATTTGGATCTCCTTCCCAGCATTTGTCACATTTATTTGTAATTATTTGGTTAATTTGGTTTCTCCATGATACTAAATTCTTGTGATGAGATCATGTCTCCATAAATCCCCTTAGCGCAGTGCCTGATATGAAGTTGAGATTTCATAAGGCCAGTCATGGGGGTGCATCCCTGTAATCCCAGAACTACAGGAAGCTGAGGCAGGAGAACCTCAAGCTCAAGCCAAGTCTGGGCAACTTAGCAAGACCCTGTCTCAAAATAAAAAATAAAAAGAGCTAGGGATACAGTGCAGTTTGATGACCCTGGGTTCAATCCCAGTACCACACAAACATACACACAGGAGTAACAAAGGAAAAACTATACAAACACAGGCCTGGCAGAGCTCAGTGTGGGTCGAGGCCCACTTTCAGCAGCAAGATGTCATTAGGAATGAACTCTAGAGGGTGCAGTATTGAGGAATTCAGGAGGGTTGATGTCCTTGCCAAGGTCTAGGGACAAATCAGCATCCCTAGGGAGGGGAGAAGGGGTTTGTTTCCCCAGCAGGAAGGAGTCCAGGGCCCCATCTATTGTTCTTAGAGGAGGAGACGAGGGTGGAGGACCCAGGCCTGAAATGCGGGAAGACCTTCCCTCTCTAGCTGCGTCTCTCTTCCTTTCCCTCTGTCCACCCCACAGGTTCTTCCTGTTTGCTTGGCCGGGACCTCCCTCCGTCAAAGAGCCAGGGTCACTTAAGCCACACCACACTTGGTGTTTGACAAGATAAATGAAAAACCTTAGAAAGCCATTTCTGTTTCCAACTCTGTTTTTCTGACTTTGTCTTCCCAAGGAGGCTCAGGAAGTCAGCTCTGAGAGTGCATTGGTATAGCTGACAGTGTTTCAGGCAATGCCTGCCCCTTCCTTCCCTTGGGCAAAAGTTTCTTGGAACAGAAACAGGTTTAAGAGAGAGTGGGTGCTGACAAGATGCATGCAGTACATATTTACAAATATGTGATGAATCCAGGAATCCCCAATATGGCCTAAAATGATTTCCTTTCTGACCTATCATGTCCCCATCCATGTGCCAGAAAAAGAGCATGATTGTACAGGCTGCAGTCAGACAAAGGTCGCTGGCATTCCAGTCACCTGCAACTCCAGTCTCTTGAGGGCCAAAACCCTCTTGTTCCTTGCAATATGGCATGGGTCTGAGGTGCTGTAGCTTCAACTTCTGAAAGTACATTTGGGATGGCTGGATGTCTATAGCTCTGAGGTGACCCAGTGAGGTGACCCACTGAGGCACACTCCTTTATCTTGTGCCTGGGCTGTGGAGCAATGGCCAGAAATATTGATCACTCCATCCCTCAGCCCTTTCTGGGTCCTAACTTTGTCTCTGCCATTTGCAGTCAACCTGAAGCAATTTTCCCCAGGCTGAGCCTGAACTTCCGCACAGTCTAAAGGGAACAATGACACCACGGGGGTTGCCTCCAACAAATTCTCCCAAACTGCACAGTGGGGTGGGGGGCATCATGGGCTCCCACTCAGGGAGAACATGGACATAGCAGAGAGGACCTACGCCCCTCAGAGAGACTGCATAGCCCCCCTGCTTGGTTTAATTCCGTCATTTATTCAGTAAGCATTCCTGAGACACTCCTGGGGTGGATAAAGCAGACACAAGTCCTAGTAATTATGGGGCTCACATTCTACTGAGAACTAATCTCCAGGATGAAAGGTACAGTTTAATTTATCCTGCAACCTGGTGCCACTTGTAAGCCGCTCTCTTCATTTGTTGCCTGGCTGGGGGGAGCTCACTCTGAGCGATGCCAAATGACTGAAGGGAAGCTCAAAGCCCACTGTGGCCACAAGTGAACTTTACTTTTCCCCATTGTGCCCTCTGCACTCACTGTGTGCCTGGACTATAGACCGAGGCTGTCCCTGAGTGCCTGGACATGGGACAATTCAGTGAACTAGCGCACCACTGAGTGGGGACATGGATACAGGGTGGGAGTTTGCCAGCTCACAGACATTCAGCTACAGCTGATGATGCTGCCTGGCAGCACATTGATTTTTATTAATGACCTCCAGCACCTGTTCAGCCAGTTCCAGGGAACCCTCACAGAGTCCTTTCCTTCCCATGTGTGTGTGAGCCCAAGGCCACCTTGGGGACAGAGTGGTGACTTCAGGGCCCTAAGATCAGCTGCACTCCACACCGGCATCCTCACTGTGGCCACAGTTGTGAGATCCCCATGCACTCTTGCTGCAGCTCCACAGGGTAGACTCAGAACCCTGGCAGGCAACATCATCCAGCCAGATCTTTCCAGTGCCTTGAGACAGAGGAAGCAAGAGGGAGAGCAGACTTCCGGTTATGGTCAAAGCAAGGCAGCTTCCACGTGGGACAGACTGACAATGCTAAGAGCTCATTTGGTATCTGAGAAGGACTCTGGTGCCACCCAAGATAAAAGCTATTGTAATGCTTACTATAGACACCATTGAACCCTCTGCCTAGAGGGGCTCCAGCCTTCTGTCTCCTCCCTGCTAATTTACTGCTGTACCCTTTTCTTAAATGCCTTTTAAGGCATTTGCATCTTTGTCAAGCCCCTCTTCTTCTGATATAATTGAATATATACAATTGATGTAATTATTAGTCATTTACACTACAGTGTGACTTTATACATGCTTAAAGATCTGAAGAAAATCTGTGTGTAAAGTTTTATTGTCCAACTGCACCCAGATTAAAAAGCAAGTTTGTGCTTTGATGTGGGGTAAGGGCAGAGGGCATCTGGAGGTGGCTATGGTGGAAAATGGTCTAGTGTCCCTGGGGGGTCGCACATCTTATGGCCAAGGGAAGGGCTCAGGTGAGGAGTTAAGTACTTTGCTGAAGGTTTGAACTTTGGTTGGGGAGTAAAAGATATAAACCGATCTGATTGCGGGACCCCAGGTCATCTCACTCAGATTGGTCTTCCCTGCTGTAATTTGTTTTATGTTGTCTGCCAGCCCACCCCCTTTTGGCTCTACTGAATACAGAACACAGGGCCTCATGCATGCTAGCAAGGCTCTGTCACTGAGCCACAATCCCAACCTTCCTATATATTCTTTAAAGATGATCACAGCCAAGACTGTGGGCTGGTCCAGACTTCTGGCTGCTATACAGCTACAGTGAGTTACCTGGCCTCCATCCCCTGCCTTCTCTGGAGAGAGGACACCCAGGTGAAGGGCCAGGTGGAATTCTGACTGCAGGACTGGACAGACACTGACCAGACCAGGCCAGCTACAGCCTCACAAGGCCTTCACTGTCATTTCTGGGGACAAGATGGCATCTCTCTCTTAGGGTGGCCAAGCTAGAAGGAGGTGAAGTCTAGAGCCCTGAGCTACAGAACTTTTCAGTTGCTTGAACCAATACTTTTAGCCCAAGCCACACTGAGTCACTGACAATCATTGGTGTCAACATACCACTCCAGCACTTTCTGGGGAGACATCCTGGGTGCTGATGTACTTACCACCTCCGTAGGAGCCAATCGCTTTTCCCCTGCTGTAACCCAGCATGCGGCAGAAGACAGTGGCATCAGAGTTGTCCCAGCCATCATCGCAAATCGTCCCCCAGATGTTTTCATAGTAAACTTCAGCCCGGCCTCTAGAGCTACTACCGACAATCCTGACAGATGAGGCATATGAGCCTGGGAGAAGAAAAGATAGATGGGGAAGGTGCTGACAGCCCAGGGCCTGTGTTAGTGCTGGCCCTCCCTGTTCACCTGTGGAAGGTCTACAGAGTCTGTCTGCCTCGCTGTCACCAGAGCCCGGAGGAAGGAACCCTCTCTTTGGCACTGACACAACCTGGTATCCCACCTGCATGTGCTTGGGCCTGTGGCACGAGGCCATCGGAGCAGGCGCCTCTGTGGCTGGTCTTGCCAATCTTCCAGACCGCATTTAGTCACATGTTGCAGAGGGAAGAAAGAATAAAGGAAATGGAAGGGAGGAAAGAGTGGAGGGAGAGGTGAAGGGAGGAAGAGAAGAAGGCAGGGGAAGCAGGGAGTGGAAAGGACAGAGGGAGGGAGGAAGAAAAGAAAAGAGAAAGGGAGAGAGGGAAGGAGGGAGGTGTGCTGCTACCCCGTGCCTACCTACCAAGGACGGGCTTTTCGAAGAGAGACATCTGTCAGCTTTTCCCCAAGGTAAAGGATATCTTTGAGAACCAAGCTCTCTCCCCACCAACACAGACATGGTTTTCCAGAAGTGAACTGACCCTAAAGCACAAATTTAAAGGAATAGAAATGTCAATTACCTTTATCGCCTCTTTCTCCTTTTGTTCCCTTTTCTCCTTTCTGCCCAGAAGATCCTATTGTGAAGAGAAAACCCACACAGTTGAAACTGTCCCCTTCCAGGTTCCCCTCATCTTTTGCTAGCTCTGGGCAGGAAGGTGAGGACTGGAGGATGGAGGGATGGTGCGGTCAGCCTCTCTTTTCCACCCTTGTCTGTGACCCAGCATCAGAGGGACTGGATGCACATGCGCACCAACAGCTGAGCAAGAAGAAATGGGCCCAGGCTCCACCAGGAAGGATGGAAATTAGACTAGAGAGAGTGTTTGGTAAGAGGCATGCAGTGGGACAGGGGCATCTCCTTCAAGGAATGATGTAGTCAGTCACGGGTGCTGGTTAGGGACAAGGGTGCGTAAGGCTTATATGCTTGCCCACAGGCTCGCCTCGTGGAGGGCTGGGCTGGGCCTGGCTCACTACTGTGTGATCAGTGCCCAGGCCCAGACCAGGCATGTGATTTATCAACCGAATGAACAGACCTCTACCTGCCTGGGTTGTGCAAATCCCCTTAGAAGCAGAGCCTTACCCTTCTCTCCTCTGTCTCCCTTCTGGCCAACTGCTCCAGGTGCTCCTTGGAGGCCCGCCAGCCCGGGCACTCCCTTTGCTCCCTTTTCTCCCACAGATCCTGAAAGGAGAGAGAAGCCACTCCCATAGATATCCTTTTCTGTGTTCCCGAGGGAGTCCCAAAGGCCCTGATACTTAACAAACTAGTATCCCCTACTCCCAGTTGCCCCATGCATGGGCTATGTGCACATTCAGCCAGCACCTCAGGGCCAGCTGAGGTAGTTCTGCCCCTTGACTCCCACACCGATACTGTTGAGAATATGCAAACGGAAACGGTGAGCAGAGTTCCAGAGATTATTTGTCCTTAGCCGATTACAGAATTGTGTGGAAGTTCGAGCCGTTCTAGAATTGGCTAGAATGTTTTTAGGACTCTGTTTCTCCTTTAATGAATTAAACAGTAATAGAATATGCAGTTCATGAGGAAGAAAAATTGGCCCAGAAATTCATCTGAGAAGTTTTGCTTCAGTATGTGCTATGGTTTGGATATGGTAGAGTGTGCCCTGGAAGGGTTTCTGTCCTCACTGTGATAGTAAGAGGACATGGAACTTTTGGTGAGAATGGTTGGCAGGAAGTCCTTAAGCCAACTGGGGGACCATTTTCCTCAGATGAGATTATGGTACCCCAGCTTCTTTGGCTCAGTGAGATCTCTTCCTGTTGCACATGATTCCACTATGATGACACCATTTGCCATGAGGCCTTCTTTGAGACTGAGCAGAAGCCATCACCATGTTCTTGAACCTCTAGGACTATGAGTTAAGTAAACCTCTTTCCTTTTATAATTGTCTGCCTCAGGTATTTCATTATATTGATGAAAAGCAACCTAATGTGGTACTCATTAGGAGTATGCTGTTGAGAAGTTTAGACATGCTGAGTAGTAGGTGCTGAACTCAGCAACCAACTACAAGGAAGGACTTCTGGGCAAGGATGTTAACAACAATAATATGCTAGTGATAACCAGCAGAAGGGTGACAGGAGGGTCTTGTGCAGCCACCAAAAGAAAGAAAAAGAGACCAAAACTGAGATGGGGAAACTCCCAACCCTGTGGGAGATGGAGGTTGCCTAGCTCCATGGTGGCTACACAGCTTGAAGCCACCACCTGCAACGTCAGCTCTTCTGACATTTTTATCCTTTGCCATTCTCAGCCCTTGCCCCACACCCTACAGCTCTTGAGTCATCAGGTTCCTACTGTTCTCCTTGTTTTTCAGGGAAGAACAAAGGTTTGGATGACAGAGTCCTAGAATCCCAGTGTCAGGTTTAGGGCGAAGGTCACAGCTATGTGTTCAAAGGCAACAAGACTCGACTTCCAGCTGCATGAACCTCTCCAGTCATCATTCTGAGAGATTAAAATGAAGCCAGCCCTTTACCTGGGACTCCTGCTTCTCCTTTTGTTCCCTTTTGTCCTTGAATTCCTAAAATCAAAACAAAGAAAGGGAGAGAAGATAATAAAACTTAGATATTAGACACTTTTAATCTTAGACAACCTCTACCTTTTGTCTGATTAATGCAGATGGAAAGATACATTGGTTCTCCCCAATTGTTTAAAGCCTTTCCAGCAGAGCATAAGAGGAGACAGGCTGCAGACAAATGGGCAAGGGTGTGCTGGCATGAAATAGCAACCTGCTGGGGAAAGCTGGGGGTAGACAAACCCCAGCCTCACTGACTGGCCTTCCTTGTTCACCGGTAACCCGCCTTCACATCTAAATCCAATCCTATTTCTTACTGTTCCAATCCTATTACTTACTGAAGAAAACTGAGAAATATTTAGGAAATAAAGTATCTTGATTTCCAAAAGACTTTGGAGTGGACTTTGTGGCCACTAGGAGCTTTGGAGGACACACACCCATAACAGATGCTCCATAAATGTTTATTGGTTTATTCTTCGTGGCTCAGTTGGCTAAATACTCATGTGGTTAAAGGGTGTCAGGTTCAGAAAATGGAAAAAGAATAACTGTAATCATTGGTGATGATTTTATTTATAGTTACAGTGAGAGATCCCCCTCCTTTTACGCCTCCCTCCTGTTCTTCCTTACTTCCTTCTTGACGGCCACTCATCCCTTTATTCCATTAACTGTCATGGAAGACCCCTTGCTCCACACTCTGTCAGGCTACTGGGAAATCCTAATTTATATATTTAGCAACATCATCATCTCTCAACCCTAAAGGTCAATATTGTTTCCACCCGAACAATAGTATTCCCCAAGACGATAACACAAACTTGGAAAACGCAACTTCATTGATGACTCTTAAGTAGCAGTTACTAGATGGTAACAAGGGCTGGGTGGATCAGCTAGTCAGGGGCATCTGTGCTTATGGCTACGCGCTTGCTGAGCTCCCCAGCTGGGACACAAACCTAGCCCTGACCACAGGTTTGCCCTTCTGGTGACCACCAGAAACCACAGAGCTCCATTACCCTCGCTGCAGCGGCTTGGGGAAGTTCCTCCTTTTTGAGCCCTATCATCTACTTTACTGCCTAAATTTTCTGAGCACCTACAGTGTGCTGGTCAGAGAAGAGCAGGGCTAAGGGCCTGCCAGGCCTCTTGAGAATTCCAGATGATGTCCCAGTACCTGGGGTTGCCTGGGAGGAGCATTAGAAAGGCCGAGAGAAGCCAGAAGTTCTAGGAGGGCAACCACTCCAGCCTTAGGGCTGGGGGCAGAGCTGATGCTAGGAGACGCTTTTCCAAGAGTAGAAGGAGCCTTCACATCCAGGCCCTCACCCCAGGACAGCCCAAGCATTGGTGCACACCCTGATCCCTCAGATTCAAATGGATCAGCCCTTAGGCTTACCCAGAGAACTCAGATTTAGACTGAGAACCTTTCAAAGATATCAGCTGTCAACATCTGAAGCCTCCCCTGGCCTCAACCCATCAATGACATGCTTTCTCCACAGCATTATAGCAAAGCGGTTTCAGACTCAGCACTTGAGACTGCCTCTGCCTTGTCCTGCCCTTGTGACTTTGGTGTGGGTGTCCCTGCTTGGGGCCTCAGTCTCCCTGTCTGAGTCTGCTCATTGCCTCATGAGGCAGTCATGGGACTAAATGAAGTAGCAGATGCCCAGGACTGAGCACTGTGCTCAACCAGAGCTGAAGAAAAATGGGGCCAAGAGGACACTGTGGGTCATTTCCATGTGTGTCTCCCCTTGAGATGAAGACTCTTTTGAGCACAGGGGTGGAGCCCCATTGGAGTACCAGGAAGTGTTTACTGTTGATCTGAAAGGACTCAGCAATGACCACCCAACAGAGGGGGTAGATGTCTCTGCTTTGTCTGCATCTGAACAGCACATGTCAAGACTAGGAGGAAAGATCATGTATAGAAGTATGTATCTTGTGATCATTAGAGGGGAACGCAGTCCACATGTGGATCCCTAACATTCTGTCCCAGTGCTGGAGGGTACCATGTTGCAGGAATCTCTACCTCAAGAACCTGTCCCTAGAAGCAAGGGGTTCCTAGGGCACTGTAATCTTCCCTTACTGTCCACACTGAAAGACATACACCTCTCCAGCTGTCCTCTAAAACTCTGTGTTATGGCTTTTATTTAGATAGCCCCCTAAAGCCTCGTGCACTCATAAGCTCATAGATGGGGCTTTTTGGAGGTGGCTGGATCTAAGGTGTATGAATATGGAGTAAGGGTGTATGAAAACTGAATTGCTCCATTGATTGGTTTAGTTTAATTCTGGTGTGGATAACCCTGAGTGTGGTGGCACCAAGCAATAGGCTTGTAGCCTGGATGCAATATAAAGGGACAGAAAGAAGGCAGGCATGCTGCCTGCTGCCTGCTGCCTGCTCTGCCATGGACTGTTTTTCCTCTGCTTTGTCCCTCTGCCATGCCACCCTGCCTTGGAGCCAGCTGAGTATGGCCTGAAACCTCTACAGACTGAGCCAAAGTAAACCTCTCCTCCTTTAACTTGAGGGTGTCAGGTATTCTGTCCCAGAAACAACAAAGTAACTAAGACACAGTATAAGAATAACAGCCTCTACAAGACAGGAATACCAGAGAATCCCCAGCTTGTGAAGCCCATGGCCCCATGCCTGACCTTTCCCTGCAAGTTTCTCACACTCTCTTCCCAGCCCTCTCTCCAGAGTTCAGCATGTGCTGTGGCTGCACCGTGCCAGGGACTTTACACACACTACCTTCCTTCCATCTTTCCTTCCTTCAGCCACCCTGCAAGGCAATGTTATTTTCCTTCCTTACAAAGGAAGAAGTCAACACTCAGATGCAAAGTGATTTATTGAGGTCACACAAGAGTGAAAGGTGAAGTTGAGCTGCTACCCAGGCTCATTCTCCACCTGTGCCCTGTGATATGCCAGGCTTACCCCTTCCTAGGGGTTTACTTGAGCTGTCCATTTGGTTTCAAGGACACCTCCGGGCTTTCTTGAATGATCCCTCTCCCCTGAGAGAGCCAGATTCAAAGCAGTGTGTGGTCAAAATGAGACTTGTTTAAAAAGCAACTCACTAGGTCCACTCAGAGTTGTTGACTGAGTGAGACAGGAGTGGGAATGTGAGAATATGCATTTCTAATAAGTGATGCTGCTGTTGCTGTTGCTGCTGGTGCAGAGCCTCCATGCAATGCCCTGAGAAAATCTCACTCTGTTCAGGGACCAGCTCACAGCCCGCCTCCTCCAAGAAGCCACTCTATCCCCACAGGATCTCCCAATCCACCCATGCTGGAACTCTCTCTGAGTCATGTTCACCCAGCAGAGATGTTGGCCCTTGATGAAATGCCTTCTGAGTTGTGTTTAATGGCTGTCAATTTTGTCTTCAAAACTCCCCCTTTGAAGGGAGAAAATTAGAATCATGTTTCGTGTGATTTCTTTCTAAGCCTCACTGGACTCTAAGGGGGCCCTGGTTGAGTGGCTGCTCACTAAAGATCAAGGGACAGTGTTCATCACTCTCCATTGAAGTAGTACCCTGGCTGGATCAGCTAATGCATGTTGGGAGAGTGCAGTGGCTGAAAAACAGGATCTAGAAAACTGTTTGTCCTAAAACTATACAGGGGAGACATGGGTGTAAAGGCTATTCTTGGACGATAAGCAAACTAGTTTTTGCAATCTTAGCAAGCTGAGAGTGCCCAAATGTTTATTTTCAAGGTATTTTTAGAGAAGTGATTTCTTCACCCAAGAAAATAGCTGTATTTCACGTCTTCCTTGTGTGCAGTGCTCTGTGGATGCACTGATTGAAATCATAGATTGTGCTCAGAGGGTAATTGTCGTCAAAGTGGTAGGGATCTGGATGTTCCTCCACACTGCTGAGACACCACCCGGAAGGAAACTGAGGCCCACTGTGGTCAAGTTGTGGCCCACAGTTAGCCATCTGAGCAGGAGCAAGTCCAAGTTGAAGATTAGATTTCCTCATTTTTTAGTTAAAAGTAGAAATTTCCAATACACTGAGAAACTTCCCTAAATATCCTCATGGTGTAAGGCTAGGTTCAGCCTAGTAGATTTAGGGGGACCTAGAACTGGTGCCCCTAAGTAACTTAGAGGAAACTTAGGAAGAGTTTTATAAGTGACCATTAAGTAATTTGGTAGGACTTAATTCTTGAGCTACCCAAGTACTTAGATATGAGGAGAGGAATTAACTAAGAAAGGATATTTATGTCATAGGACCTAATTGCTATTATATACTATCTTTGTTGTTCATCTTCAAATATCTCAAAATGCAGATGAAAACAAGGTTTTCAAGTTATTTGCATTTGGGTTTTGCGTCAAGAGTAAAATAAAAGTGTATAGGAAATTCCACTTGTTATATCTCAGCCACTGAGATGAAGAATTTCAATCAAGTTGGTATTTTGCAGCTTAAATATTTTGTTGCTTCTAATATCACTGCAGGCAATGAAAATGGTCAAAAAATAAATGCCACAATACCAAGTTGCTTCCTTATTTCCAAACTTTGCTTTTCAACATAGTTAAGGGATGTAGAACAAAAAGTTGGTTTCTTTCTTTTTTTTTTTTAAGAGAACAAGCTAGAAACACTGAGATTAGGGGATTGATAAAAATCTGTTCCTGACAGGTGAATGCAATTCACACTGGAGAAAGTTCTGGTAGGTATAATATCTTACCTAATAAGAGGTGGAGTTTATCTTCCTCAAAGAAAAAATGAAATCTCCTTTCTTCTTCCCTCAAGACGTGCAAACATATTCCATCTGAATCAGTTCGAGCATGGCCGGGGACAGTCAATAAAGTAGGAAGTTTCCGTGACTAAGCCAAGACTTACCGTCTATCATGGAGATTCAGGACACAGACAGGGTAACTCTGATTTCTTTGAGGTTCTAGTCTATGCTGTTCTACACAACTAATTATAACAATTCTGCACCATCCTATATGACAAAATATAACAACTTTATGTCCTTCTATATAAAACCTGCAAACACACACGTTTAGACCCAGACTTTGAGATTAACTCTCAGACCAAGTATGTGCTAACCTCAAGCCCATAAGCAAAGGATTTACCCTTTCCGAGCCTTTGTTTCCTTAGCTGCAAAATAGAATGGAAAACTCAATCGTGTGGCTAGATGAACTAACACCATGGGACTAAAGTCCTGAGCACAGTGCCCAGGCCAGAGAAAAAGTTAATAACAAATGGGTCTCTTGTTATTTATAATTAATGCTCACTGATGAAATCTAGCTGTCACCTAGGTCAAACCAATGAGCTGTAATTCCTGTTTTCATCCAAAGTGATTAGATATGTTCTTGAGAGATTAATAGTTCTATTTACAAAATGGGTAATACATTAGACAGTCTGGCTGATATATTATGGACAGTCACCACAGCAGCTTAGTTTGGGGAATACCAACGTGCTGACACTGGCAAGTGTACACTATTTTCCATGATGAGGTGGTCTGGCTCGCACACAGCCCTGCCCCGCCTTCTCTTACTTTAGAGCTCATCAAATCTAATCTTTCCAGAAATTCACAAGCCCATAACTCCAGCACCATATACCAAGCAGATTATGGTCCTGGGGGCCCATGATTCCCCCTGGTGGGAATCTCACTAGTACTTGACAAGGCAAACGTCTGGACTTGTGTGGGAAACTTACGTCATTTTACATAAATGTTAATTATCATACATCCAAAATTAAAATGTGATTCATCATGTTTACTTGGGCAGCAAGAATTAGGGGGTAAACTCTAGAATATGACTGGTTGGTTCTCATCACTCGGGCTGCTTGATGTAGAATCCCATACTCGATGAACTGTGTGCTATGGTGTCTGTGCTAAAACTGGTATGAGATCTTTGATGGGTAACTCAGAACAATTTCAGGGCCTGAGAGCTTCATGTTTCTTCTTAAGAGTGAGAAAAGCTGCTACTGTCTCTTTCTGATCCTTTCTGAACCGGGATGGTGGGAGAAGGTGTCACCTAAGAGAGTGGCTGAGGAGGAAGGGTCCAAGACAGAGTACAGTGGAGAAGCTTTTGGGTCAGTGTGGCCTAGATTCCAACCCAACCGTGGCTGCATATCTCATTGTCCTTTGACCTTGGACAAGTTGCAGTCGAATACTGCTAACCCAAGTGCTTATCCAACTGGATTGTCACAAAAATGCTCCTTAGCAGACACTGCTCTTGTTACACCAGCCCTCCCAGGGTACAGGGTGAAGGGCAGTGTGCTCTACCCTCAGGCAACAGAAGGCTCAAACTTGGGGTTTGGGGTATGGGCACAGGGCCTCTGGAAGTAAAATCATGTTTTACTCCAAACACTCCTTAGTAAAGAACCCTGAATCTGGCAACAAGGGAGAGGGCAGAACGCAATTACTATTTACAACTTGGGGAGGAAAGAGTCGTTTCCAGGAAGGCATGCAGAAAACTGAGGGGCTAGAAGCTTCAGATGGAAGTCAGATGGACCCTAGATAGGGACCAGAGAGGATGAGGCATAAGATTGGAAGGGACATCTGACCTTCACAATCAGAGAGAGACTCTTAGAGTGGCCTCTGAGAGGCCTCTGCATGGGATCAGGTGGGGCGGCCCTGCACCAATGTACCATGAGTGGAAAGAAAATGGCTTTGAGCTGGATGGAGCAGAGGACAGAGGTGGTAGAGGAGCTGCTTTCATCATGGCTCCCAACAGTGTTCAGGAAGACCCCAAAGCTCACAGCCCACAACTCAAGGATCACTGGGAGATAGTGACATGAATGGTCAATCAATCCCCTATTTGATCATAAAGAACTGCGAAGGCCCAGCCCTGGTGTAGGCCTGTAGCATGGCCTGAGGGTGAGGGAGTGTACTTTGTCTGACAACCCATGAACTTGTGCTCCAGCAGAAGAGGTCAAGGCGGGCCCTCCGCACACATCCGCAGCAGACACGAGCCCCTCCTCACCATCCTGTACCCCGCACCCCCACAGAACTACTGCCTGCACCTGGCGCTCCACGCGGCAGTTCTCCACACCAGCACCCAAGCAAGTGCACCTGCAGTCTGTCTCCTGCACTTCTCCAGGTTGTGTGGGGGGATGGTGAGGAGCTGGCACCCAACACAGATTGTCTAGACTTAATGGAAACAATGGAGGGACCTGAACCTGAAGACTGGGTGACATTAGAAGAGTGGTTTATAAAGCAGAGCACCTTGGAGGGACAGCATATGGCCCAGATTAAATTGGCTGATTGTTTATAACCTAGACTATACCGACATGTATGAAGACTAAGACTATACTGACATGTATAAGACTGACAGTATAAAGACTAAGTTGGCATTGTGGCTTTCAACTAGTTGTTGTGAGTTCCATTAATGTAGGCCAGTGTTTGCTTTGCTTGTCTCTTAGCAGAATGTGCAAGAGGGGGTATCTGGACCCTCCTGCTGAGTGCAGAGTGCTGATCCCACCCACAAATGTCAGAAAACTATGCACACAGTGGGTGGCAGCCCAGGGCAAGGTGTCCCACGTTCTTCCACTATGCTGCAGCTTTCATACTGGCCTTTGAGGCCTTCCAGGAACCCAGAGTAGAGGTAGAATAGCCCAAGAATCTTGCGCTCAAAGGGCCCGGGGTAACTGCCTTCTTTCATTAGGGAGCCTTAGGGATCAGAACATTGGAGATCTCCACCTTCTTCCATGGACTTCTAGGAGGCCTCCAACTCCATCTGTTGTGATACCCAGCACCTCACACACATACCTACTCACACTCCATTACCTGGGTCACCCTTGCTTCCTTTCATGCCCTCAGGTCCTCGATCCCCAGGTCTACCTGGTGCTCCTAGAAGACAGACACCACAGAGGGCATCAGGGCTGGACAGTGCCCAAACATCACTCCCCAGGCCCACTCTAGAGTGCAAGATCTCACCTGTTAACCCAACCATGCCAGAGCTGCCACGTTCACCCTTGGGCCCCAAAGGTCCCTCTGGTCCGGGAGGGCCTGGAACACCTGGTACTCCAGCTTGTCCTGGAAGTTAAGCAGTGATGATGAGGCTGGTGGTCACTGGCAGGGAGCCTGGATGACCCCACCCCCACACCTCTTTTCACAGCAGTGGCACATGTGCTTCTTAACACCTTCTAGTCCTTCAGCAGCTGTAACCTATCTCCTTAGAAGCCATGAGCTAGCCCTATTAGTAGGAGGATAATCAGCATCAGCAATCATCCTCCACTTGCTGCTGCAGAGTTGGGGATTGCAGATAATTAGGGTCTCCGGGTGTGGATGTCCAGCTCCACACTCATGGGTGTGAATGTCCAGAGTAAGCTCCACTAAGGGCACCATGAATCAAGCCTATCCTTTGTTGGTTACTCTGTTCCTCATAGGAAGGGCCAGGTTTTTAAGAAGCCCCAGTATTTCATCCTGATTCATACTTTGATGAAATAAAAGATGGTGGAGTGAAGTCCCTAACTTGACTCTGCCCAGGGCCTGCAAAGGATAGAACGAAGCCCAGTGGCCCCATTTCCTACCTCGATCACCTTTGGCTCCAGGAGATCCAGTAGCACCTGCAATGAAGGAATATTTTTAGGAATTTTTTTCTTTGACTCAGATTCCTAGAGAAAAAAAGAAATAGTGGCTGCTCCATGGCTCTGGTCTCATGGCCTCTTACCTGGTACACCTGGCTTCCCTGAGTCACCTTTGCTCCCCTGGGGCCCAGGAGGCCCCATGACCCCTGTGTCTCCCTTCACACCCATGTTCCCTTTGCTCCCTGAAAAAAGAAGGAGTTGAAGTCAGTCACTGGATGTGGAAAAACCCAGTCAGAGACTCCCATCCCAACACTTCCTTCCCATCCACAGTCTAAACTCAAAACTCCTTGAGTTCCTACTTGGTGCTCAGAAGCAGAATTAGTGATTGCATCTCTCAAGAACCCCCTGGAGGCAGGACGTAAACTCATGAGAAGTTAATGAGGAGACCTGGCACTGATGGTGGTGTCAGATGGCCCCGTAGCTTGGCTCCAAGGACCCGGTCAGAACCCTGGTCCCCTCAGGAAGGAGCAGAGTCCAGGCTCAACCAGAACGTTTTTGGCTCCTTTTAGTGTGTGTCCTCGGAACCGTTTTTAAAGCCCTTCATACTGAAATGTGAATATTCTAGAAAGCAGGTTCTCAATTCTGAGAATGATAATTTGGGGGCATTGATGACAGAGAGACACGTTTGTCGCAGCTCCTATTCCCACTAGCAGTTCAGATATGGGCTTCCCTGGTTCCCAGGGTTTCAAATTTTCCACTTGTCATCAACATTCAGGGCTTGTCCAATCTGTCCTCTCCTGAGTCCTCCGTCGCTCCCTCCTCCTTTCCTGCCAGTGCCTGGTGCATATCAATTGAGGGCAGCTCCTCACAAGGGCAGGGCTCTTCTTCTCAGTGCCAAAGTACAGTTTGGTAGGGAGTGGGCTGCAGGCCACACCATGCAGGGCTCACTCAGCAGTGGCCCATAGGGCAGCTAGGATTCAGTAAGTTGCTGATGCCCTATGTTAGCTGGATGTGAGGGTCTCCAACCTTGCACCTCTGGGGAAAAAATGGGGTGCACGTCTAAAGAGGACTATTTCACCCCAAAGCAACCTTTTAGGTTGTCAAGTAGATGAGTTGGGATAGAATTTTGTTAAAAGGTTTTTTGGCCTTTTCTTGTTATTTTGATAAGATGGCACTGGTGGCTCAGGCACAGAGCCAAACTTCTGCCAGTGAATTAAAAACTGGAATACAATGCTCCAAAGAGAAGAGAGGCAGACTTTCTGAGCCTGAGCTTGGAGTGAAGTCAGTGCAAAGTTTAGGAGCTGGGCTTGAAGAAGGACCATTCCCTTCTGGGAGACAAGGCAATCATAAAGAACTTGGTTCCATGGTGCAAAAAAGCCACAAGAGAGGAGGAATGCTTCCTGCCATACCGTCTCGCAGAAGGGCGATGAACTACAATGCCTCACATGAGTCAAAATAGCTAGAAGAGAGGATTTTGAATGTTCTCATCCCAAAGAAATGGTAAATGTTTGAGATGGTGGAGAACTTAAATGTCCTGAACAGATCATTATACAGTGTATGCAATGTTTCACACTGCCCTCCACGAACACACATAACCATCTGTACATTGAAATTAATTAATTAAAAAAGGAACTTGGCTACAGTTGAGGGCTCATGTTGCACACAGTAGAGAAGACCGTTCTTTGTCTCTCGGAGTATCCATCTTGGAAAAGGTATGAGGCCTATTTGATCTGGGCCAGGACTATTATGTTGTAGCAATTGTTCAGCTAGCTGTGCAAAGTTTTCTGTGCGATCTGAGCCTGCATTTGTGTTACTGTAACTTCCATGGTCCCATTGAAAGGACAACTTTGGGAAGCAGGGCCGCACCCAAGAGGTCCAGACCTTGGCTACACTCAGGAAGTGCAGCTGTTTCTGACTTCAGAATGTTTCAGTCTGAGAAGATGAGTGGGAAAACAGATCGTCTATCACCTTGGATTTCATCTCAGTGCCCATTTCACGGGGCAGACAGTTCAGGAATCTGCAGTGGCCTGGGCAGGTGATAAGCAAGCAAGATGTCATGGTCTTGGGAGAGGGGATTTCAGGAGGGGACAGATGACTTGCAATCCTGCTTTCTGAGAACAGAAACAGCTGTGTGTCTCTTTGCCTGCCACCACCACTATGGCTTCCAGGCTCCAGCTGGGTGTGGACTCCATTGGAAGTAGGACAGATCAGAGTCTTCCAGTAATGCTGCTGGGGTCCCTTTAAGAGAGGCCAGGTCTCCTTTATCAAAGAAAGCTGTGCAATGCCAGCTTTAGAGGATCCTCAGAAAACACTGCATATCCCCTGGCCTGCTTCAAGAGTGCCCTCAGCTGCCCATGAAGACCATGTCAGCATAGGTCAGCCCCAAGTTCTAAGTCACTCTTGTACCCCTGCATCTGCCCAGTTGGTCCTCCTGCAACTTGAATTCATTGGTCCTCATTCTTTGCCTGGCACCACCCAGAGCAAGTCTGTTTTCTTCCCTGCAAGTACTTTCCAAATATTTAAGAGTGGCTAGCATTTCCCTGCCAGGGGCTCTATACTTTAAGGCAAAAACCCTTGGTTTCTTATAAGGTAAAAAATTCCCATCTGCCAGGTACAATGTCACACTTCTTGTATGTCTTATACTCCATTGTAGTTAACCCTCATTAGAGTTCAGTTTTATTATCTTCTTTGGTAAGTGAGTAAACTGAGACTCAGTGACCACCTGTCATTTGCTCAAGGCCGCCCAGGTAGTGAACTGTATCAGAACCCAGGTCTGTCTTACCTTGGAGCTGAAGTCCTTCCCTTTCTACCACGTGGGGAAATTATCACTACTACTACTAAAGGTTATCATTTACCATGTGGCCAGCAGTCTGAAAACACAATCTCTAACCCTGATAGTTTCTGCAAGGTGTGTGTAATTTTGTTATGATTTTAATTGAATTATCATTCTTATCTGAAGTGAGGAAACGGAAGTGCAAAGGGTTGAGGGATGTGCCCACTCACACAGGTGAGCAGGTGCAGGGCTGGACAGGAACCAAGCCCGCCTGGCTCCCCTCATGGTGTCCAGAGCCTCCTCAATTTGGCAGCTAGAGGCAGGTGAGGAGCACACAGGTGCTCAGTCAAGTTATGAACCCTGGGGCGGTGTTTTTGGCTGTGGTGTAAGACCCTCAAGGTCAGAATCATCTGAGATGCTTCTTACGCATGGCCTCTAACCATAAGTCACTTTCCATCAATGAGGGGACGCTAGCGCCCTCCTTCTGGAGGCGAACCCTTTGCCCTCATCACTAGCCTTCCCTTCTCCCAGCTCCACTCCCGAGGCCTGCGAGCCTTCCTCTCCGACCTGCTAGTATGGCTTGGGCCCTTCCTTAGTGACAGAAATGGCACTGTTCTCCCTCTCACACTGCCTCCTTGTCCTTTGCTCACCTGGAAAGAAGAGGTCATGCTCCGTGCTCAGGGGTGCCGATAGCAGTAAGCAGATGCGACATCACAGAATTTGGGACCCTGCTCCCTCCAACCTCTCTGTGAGCAGCACCATCCCAGCGCAGCCCTTACCTGGGAGGCCCAGGCCCCCTTTATCTCCCTTGGCACC
This sequence comes from Dinomys branickii, assembly GCA_004027595.1. Taxonomy (NCBI): domain Eukaryota; kingdom Metazoa; phylum Chordata; class Mammalia; order Rodentia; family Dinomyidae; genus Dinomys; species Dinomys branickii. The sequence continues at coordinate 13,070 of PVLD010021160.1, read as the reverse complement.
AGTTTCCCCCTTGGGGCCAGTGAGACCTCCATCGCCTTTGCTGCCTTTCTCCCCTCGAGGTCCTGCTGTGCCTGTGAAGAGGAGAGCCGGTGAGGGGTCCCGCCGTCCCCAGGATGGGGTCCTGGGGAAAGCAAGTGGTATCTGGAGGGAGGGGAGGTGCGCCTAGTGGGGACGTGTTGGCTCAGGCCTGGTGGTCTTGCTGAGTACACTGAGACTTGAGAGAAGAGAACTGTGTTTACCCTTGAGGGCAGGGCTGGGACTATCCAGTGAGGACATTAAGGGGGGCTGCTCTCAGGCCTCACACAGGGCCCCCCTGGCCCCAGGTGGGATGCCCGAGTTACCAGCGGCTCCTTGCTCCCCCGGCTCGCCCTTGGGTCCTTGGAGGCCTGTGGAGAAGGAAGAGCTCAGTTGCTGTGAGCTGGGCTTTTCAGTTAGCTGACATTCTGGAACCCCTGTGGTAGACACGGTGCCCTTTTCAAGACCCCCTCTCCATGCACATACACCTGGGTCTGGGAAGCGTTCTCTTTTCCCAAAGACGAGAGAGCACCTGGGAATGTGTCCCACACAACAATGGAAGAAAAGCTTTCAGAGTATAATGAGTGGACTGGAATCATAGCTCTGCTATCGGGCAGGCTGATGACTTTGGAAATGTCACTGAGTATTCCACACTTCTGTTTTTGTGGCTGTAAGATGAGGCTGGCCATAACTGGGTTCGCAGTTGGTTTACAATCAGTGCTCCAAAGCCCAGGACAAAAACGGATTCAAGAGTTGGTGGTTCCCTCCTACCCAGCCCAGAGACCCTGTGCTAGTATGGGGTATGTGCGAGGTTTCTCTCTCCTTTCCTGGGGGAGCCAGCAGTGCCCCATGGTGGAAGTGGGTGGGCTCTGGGCTCACACTGCCCACAGCACTGCTGCAGCTGTGTCTTCAGTCTGTTTTAAGTATGTGGGTTCCGCACAGGACTGGGCTGAAAGAAGTGTTGTCCAGTCAGAGGTCAGGATGCTGAAGAGGAGCTAGACTCCAGGCTCCATTCCTGCTTGAAGCGCATCACTGAGTCCTCGTGCTCTGGATCTTTGTTTCAAGCCAGCTTCCCTGGATACCGTTTGGAAAGCTCTAGAAACCTAGAACAGGTCCTTTTCTGTCCAGGAGGGAGGAGGAGGGAGGAAGAGCCACTGCCCTCAGAGTGAGCCTGCCTTGCTCCAAGCTCCCAAGGGCTGAGAACGGAGCATTTGTGCACAGGTTGTGTGAGAGCATGTATGAGTGTGTGTATGAGTATATTGTGTACCACTACGATTATGCACATGTGCCTGAGTATGTGCATAAATGAGCACAATATACGTATGTATGTGGGTGAGTGTATATGAGCATGTGAGTGTGCAAGTATGAGAATGTGATTATATGTGTAGATGTGTCGTTGCAAATAAGTGTGTATGAATGTGTGTGAACACATGCATGTGTAAGAGGTGTGAGTGTGCTGTGTGCCCCTTACTGCACTGAAAACTTCTCTTCCTATTGCTTAAAACCTCTGAGAAGAATGCCCACTAGATACTTAGAACAATAGGTTTTTGGGAATCGGTCTATTAAATTTCTTCTGGAAGTCATTTCCCTGCTAGATTTCCCTGCTAACAAGTTGCCTTTCTGTGACTGCTGCTGTTTTATTTCTGCCTCTGCAGCCCAAGGCTTAGAGCTTGTGGCTTGTTTACTTCGCCTTCCTTAGAAATCCTCTGGCTCTGCTCTCCTAGAGATCTTATTGTCTTTGCATCTTTACAGAGCTGCTGCCTCAGCCCTGGCGAATTTGGGACTGGAGGGTGGGAGTGGAGAGCAGAGTGGACTGTAATGGTCACTGGCTCTGGTCTGGGTCTGTTCTCTGGGGAGGGACAGCTGAGTCCACACTCTCTCTGACTGGGTCATGGATAAGACCCTGGGCAGGTCTAAGCTACAGTCTAAAGCATAGAGTCTGAAAAAAAAAAAAAAAAAAGAATAGAGTCTAATACTTTCCTGGGCTTCAAGTCATTATATGTGCTTATATATGGGCTTCAAGTTATTATCCACAGCCCCCAGTACCCTGAGGCGTAGGTGACAGCCCTAGCAGCACATGCGCTGGGCTCTTAAGTTTCTGCTAAGCGGAGGAGCCTGACTTTCCTCACAGTGCTCTTTGGTTTGAATGTCCAGCCCAGAGGACCAGGCAGTAGCGTCTCAGCCTTCCAGACCTCCCAGACTAGGCGCCATCTATCAGTACATGCTAAGTGCTGCAACCCTTCCAGCCCTCCTGCCATGCGGGTTGCTTCCTCCTACTCTCAACACACCCCAAGCCTTGGGGAGGCCACCAGCCTCACAGACCCCAGAGAGCTTAAACTGCAACCTGGGCGACGTCCACAGCCAGGGCCCCACACTGAGAAAACCAGCTGCAAATTTCTTCCTACTCACCAGGATCTCCCTTTCTGCCCGGTGGGCCTTGGAGTCCCAGAAGACCTGGAAGGGAAAGGCAACTCAGAGCATGCCCTGCACAAAGCAGGAGAAAGACTACAGAGCCAGGAGACAGAGGCCATACCTGGGCTTCCGGCCGGTCCTGTGGCCCCCTTGGCTCCCTTCTCTCCTGGCCTTCCAGGCATACCCGGGTCCCCTTTTGGACCTGAAAGACAGGAGGAGGAGGAGCAGAAACACAAATGAGCCAGCTAGATGGGGTGGGTAACAATGCTACTCACTCAGTAATTCACTCAGCAAACTCTCACTGACCCTCATGGGTAAGCTAAACAGTGGAAGGAAAAGTGGAGAACGAAGACAAAAATCCTTCCTACAAGACACTCATGGCCAGGGCTGGGGGTGTGGCTCAGAGGCAGAGGGCTTGCCTGGCCTGTGTGAGACTCCTTAATCCTTACCACCATGGACAGAAGAAAAAAAGAAAGAGGGTAGGCAGTTCGTGGTCTAGAAGGCAAAAACAAAGCAACAAAACCTTGCATAGATGTCTTCTCAGAGAGTCTTACTCAAACAGATTTGGGTTCAAGAACTGGCACTGCCCTTACCTGGAAGGCATTATGCAAGTTACTTCATCTTTCTGAGCCTCAGCTTCCTGGTCACTAAAATGGGTTTACTGTGCTTGTTATACAGAGCTGTCCTGAGGTGAACACATGGAGCTCTCTCAGGTAAAACTCATAAGGCAAACTCCGGGTGAACGGGACCAATTGTTTCTGCAAGTGACACAGTGCTCTACCATTTCCAAGGACTGATTTCCAGGCAGAGCACATGTGAGTCTCACAACAACCCAGGTGGGCAGCACAGGGCTGCTTGTTCCCAAATCAGCCAGGGAGGAGACTGGTATTTTGGAAGGCTTGAGGCTTGCCTGAGGCCACTTGTGGAAAAGAGGCTGGTGGGTTCCAGGTATCCCAGTGGTAAAGCCTTTGCCCTGGGAAGGCGCCTGGTGGGGGAGCTGGCAATGAGTTTTCTAGCTCGGAGTGGAAGTGCACTCCAATGTGAAAGACCCAGAGTGTGGTAGCATGTCGTGGGGCCCAAAAGATGGAAGCAGAATTGAGGACTAGGGTCTGCACTTGGCCCAGCCCTGGCTTACTTGTCTGTGACATAATAGCAACACCAACCTCCCAGAGTTCTTGGGAGACCTGAGGTAGTGGGACATGGGACACCCAGCGAAAGAGAGCTCTCTGTGCTCTTTAGCCAAAAGGCAGAGGTCAGAGCCTCAGAGGTATCGTGACAGAGGGGACAACTGACCCTGCAGAACTGACCCGCCTCCCAGCAGACCAAGGATGGAAGCTTCTGGCCTCAGCACTTCTGGGAAAAAGTACCCACTTTCTGCCGGGCTGGGTCCAGGACCCTCCTAGAGGTTTCCCAGGGTGAACCCCTAGGATCCTGCCTCTCTCTGCATTGCCCTCAGACAGTGGAGGCTGTCCCTGCTCTGCCATGGTGGCCTGGCCCTTGGCTCAGGAGTTCCACTTGGCTCCTCCAAATCTGCCTGCATCATCCTGAGGAAGTGCATGTACCTCTGAGCCTCTATTTCCTTAGCTATGAAATGAGGATAATACCAAAAGCTGCTTGGAGTTAATGTAAAGCATCAGCAAGGCACAAAGGGAATGTGCCTTGTGCCTTTCTAGGGGTGCCTACCCAGCTCACCCTACTCTGGGCCTGCCCTGGACATGCTCACCTCACCTCTGCCCTCTGCTCCCTTGCTTTAGGATCTGATGTATAAGGTCTTCCTTCTCTGTGTTCCTGACTCCCAAGCCCCTGCCCCTTTGCACAGGCGGCTCTCTGGGATGCATTTCCTGGCAACCTTCTTTGGCCTCAGGGATGAGGGCCCCCTCTACACTTCCTCACACAAGGGTCTGTCTGCCCTATTGTGCAGAGCACCTTGTCCCAGCATGCTTTGCCTCTCCCTAAAGGGGAAGGTCAGAGAGGGCAAGGTCTTGTGTACTTCCTGTCTTGATTTCCAATGCCTACGGCAGTGGCTCCTCCTTACAGAGATTTCAAGAAACATTTGTTGGGATGAAAGAAGTCCAGAATGGGTATGGGAAGGAAAAGAGGAACAGGAAAGTTCCACAATCCCCCTTCCAGAAGCTTGGCTGGGGGGCTATTTTCCCCACTGTATCCAGGAAACCTGGGCTGAGGGTTGAGGTAGCAGCTGCTGTGGTCTGTGCAAAACAAGGAACTTGTTCTGAGCTCCACACCCCTTCCCCTGCCCGACTATTCTTCTCCAGTGAGTCTGATCGCAAAATGAGCCTTTGGGGAGTGCTGACCAGGCAAGACAAGGCAAGCCATGGGGAAGGGGACAGAGGCCACAACCTGCTGATGGCTGGGGGCTGGGTGGGGAGTCCAGGAAGGCAGGTGGTGCCCCAGCTGCCAGAAATACTGTTTCGTATCTCTGCTCGCTGGGCTCCAGAAGGTGGGGGGCAGGGAGAGGGAAAGGAGAGGGAACATGAGAGGGAGACAAGTCAGGGATGGACAGACAGAGAGACTGGGAGCTATGGGAAGGTGGAGTTGGAGAATCTGTTGACCTTCAGCATCTTCAAGTTCTACATTCTCAGATTTAACCAACCATGGATTGAAAATATTTGGGGATAGTTTGCCTCTGTACTAAATATGCATAAACATTTTTCTTTGTCATTTTCTAAACAATACGTCAACCATTTACATAGCATTTACATTATATTCAGTATTGTAAGTAATGTGAAGTGCTTTAAAATATACAGCAGAATGTGTATAGGTTATATGCAAATATGATGCTGTTTTATGCAAAGGATGTTAGCATCTGCTCATTTGGGTGTCCATAGAGTCCCTGGAGCCAAGAGAGACAGACAGACAGACAGAGAGTAAGGCCACAGCAGTAAGGTCCCCATCTGAACCAGGAGCTCTGAGCCTAGTGGTGGTAGTAGTGGTGAGTGATGGGTCGATTTTTAAGATCAGACCAAATCCACTGGGTTGAGAGAAGGAAACTTTGATCCTATCAGCTAAAGTGACAGAAGTTGTCAGTAAAACTGCTCATTACAGGAGAGGAGCCAATATTTCTCAGTTGGGGGATGTTCAAAATCCTCTTTATCTTTCCATTAAAAGAATCACAGCAATAGCCAATACTAAGAATAACATCTCCACAGAGTGCTGATTCTATGCTGAGCACTGGATGGGCCTTTTACAGAAACTGCTGTATCCTACGTTCATCTGACCATGGGTCCCCTTCTTGCAGGGGAGGACAGGAGCTCAGCATGTTAAGTGACTTGTGCGACGTCACCCATCTTGTGAAAGGCAGAGCCAGGACTTTGTGCTCAGCTCTGCCAGCCAACAAATTCACCCTCCTGCACTTCACAGGGCTGCCTCGCAGCTTTTCCTGGCCAGAGGGGTGGTTGGGCTGTGCCTTAGAAGCCACAGCACTGAGGACTCTGTCCCAGGAACATCAAGAGTATTTGTCCTCAGGGTAAAATTTCAACCACCCAGCCGATGGAATGGAACAGGGTTGTGAGGGAGGTATGGGTACACAAGTGTGGTGCATGTATGCATCACACCATACGTGTGGGCTGAGAAGGGAGCAGAGAACCACAGACTTTATCCTAAAGAACACAGGCTACTGTTGGGCATCCTTTTCATATCCTCTCCCCGTAAGTCTTAAAACAGCCTTATGAGGTGAGCCCAGTGATCACCATTACTTTCCACACCAGTGGAGGCTGAGGGTCCGGAAAAGTTCTGTCCCAGGCAGGGCTACAGTGATGAGATTGTGCCCTGCAGGAGAGACAAGACAAGCACCTATCAGAGTGAGCACACCGTGCCCTAAGAGGCAGGTGAAAGTGCTCATGAGGAAGAAGGAGAGAGGCTCTTAGAAGCTAGGATGCTGGGGAGAGGGAGCAGCGGGGATGGGTTTGGACTGGCTGGGAAGATGGTGAGGTTTGAATGGGAGGAGTAAGAGAGGAAATCATTTCAAGCAAGGAGACAGCAGAGACCAGGAGCTGGTCAAGGGGCGGAGAGGTGATGCCATTGAGGGCGTCTGCTGAAAGGTAAGGTGAGGTCAACTAGACACAGCCCCAGACTGGTACAGGCCAAGGAGCCCTTGGGGGAAGGTTTTGGGAGGGGACAATGAACCTACCTGGGGCACCTTGTTCACCTTTGGTTCCATGTAACTCTGCAAGAGAAGAAGAGAGGGTTTCAGGCTCTCAGACAGCATGCTGGTCTGACCTAGGGAAGTGTGGGGGCCCTCTTGGCTTAGTCTACACATTCTTCAAGGGGTCCCCGGCTCTACCTTGGAAAGCTGTCCCCTACATTGTGTGGGAGCAGAGGCTTCAGCCAGATTAGAGAGAGAGAGTGGCTTAGAGGACAGGGTTCAAACTCCTGTGTGTGTTCAGGAGAAAGGCCCTGGAAAGCACCTGCTCTTTAACCCAGGAGCTGCAGATACCTAAGAGCTGCAGGAGTAGAGAAGAAGGCTGGACTTCTTTTGCGCACCAGGCTTTGCCTAATCCAGCTTGCAGAGGCTCCTGGGGTTGAGCAAGCACCTTCTCCTGTTAGCCCTTCTCGTGTTGGCCCCTCCTCATTTCAAGTGAGGGAGAATACCCCTACTCTGTCCTTCTGCCCGCAGCTGCAGGCTCTCCTCACAGCCCCACCGAGTCTTTGATTTGTTCCCTGGGGAGTCCACAGCCTCTAGAGGGATTTGGCCTCCTGGACTTGTGTCTCATGGGATCACCCTCATAGGCCCCAGCTTGCTAGGACACAGGAGCCAGAGCAAGGAGCTCTACTGGGGCTGGGGTTCCAAGTCACAGTGACAGTCAGGTTGCCCCCTAGGAAGTGCTGAGAGTGAAGTATTTCCCATTCTGGGGACAGCCTGAGAGAAGAAAAGGTGCAGCTGTGAGGCCCTGAGAGCCGGAGAAGGGGGTTGGCATTTCCACCTCTGATTCTTTTTCCTCCTGATCATCGACTGCTGTACCATTCAAGCCCGGATGCTTCCCCCAGCTGCCATCCCCTGTCCAAAGACCCCATGTTGTCTGGACGAGCTTGGAGTCTTCATTGTGCCCTCCCCACCTGCAGGCCATTGTGAGTGAGCCATATGGAGGGGCTCAAGGAACTTGCCCCGGCTCTGCGTTTCACTCACCTATGTGGTCAGGATCTGTCTGGGCACTTTGTGACCCAGATCTGACTCTGGGCTGGTTGATCCAGCCCTGACCTCTCAAGGCCTCTTTGTTTGGATTGGGCCTTTCCCCAGTTTCTGGCCTTTCTGTTCCTATGGACCTAATTGTGGTCTCCCCTGTAGTCTGTGTACTGCAGCAACATTCTCCTAATTTCATACCATTTCTCAGTACTCTCACTCACTGCCTTGTCCCCAGAGTCCCCAACCAGGCCAGATCCTGGAGTCCCTTCTTGCCAAGGAAAGAGATTCATGAAAACCAACATCTCTGAGAATTCCCAGCCCAGACAAGAGGAATCCAAACCTGCATTCCGAGTAAAGTCCTCCATCTGCTGCAGCATGTGCTCCTGTCTGACTTGGACTTTTGCGAGCTCGGCCTGTAGGTCTTGCAGCCTCAACGTGCTCTGAGCCTGGCGTACTGGATGTGCTGACCACAGCAAGGAGAAGGGCTTTTCCGCAGGAGCAAACGTTTCATTGGAAAGGTTGTGTGTCTCCAGGATCTGGAGCTGCTGCAGCAGTTCCTGGACTGGACCCCCCACATACACACACAGCATTACCTTAGAAACCTCATTGGAGCTGATCCCTGGCACGCTTTTGTTGCATGTACATGAGTTCTGTATACCCTAAATTCATCAGCACAAGCTCCATGTGCTGTTGGAACCTAGTGTGAGCACAGAGTTCATTCTACACTTGAGCATGTATCCTCCTCCACACTCTCCACACAATCATGACACATCCCTGGAGCATTCCTTAAAGCTGTGCCCATGGCATCCACCCTCAGTATTTCAACCTCATGCAGTCAGACTTCCCTATATGCCCTGGGTATGAATTTGTGACAACCAGCATGCTGTTCTGACCTAAGGATGTTCAAGCAGCATTCAGGTGTGATCTTTATATGTTCCTGACGAGTGTTTGCCACAACTATGTACATAAAATGTTTGGATGAATAGCAAAGTATCTGCTGGTGGAATCGACTCACTGGCTTCAACATTTGGATTGGGAATATTTTGGAAGTAAAATCATGTTCAGGTGAACAATTAAAGTGACAAGGCCCTTTCCCACTCAGTGGCTGGGAATCATTTATGTCAGAGGCTTGTGGCAAACCACAGATGAAATTACGGCATCTTCACTGCTTCATACACTCTCCAGTGTGCATTCTCATCCCCCTTCCTACACAGACTACTTTTCACTATCCCATCACTATGGCAACCCAGGGACTGAGCACTCTTTCCAAGCAGATGGGCACTTGTAGCCCCCAGAACTGTCCACTCAGCCTGAGTCCCTGCATCAGAGGAGTCCACCTCCGGACCATACAGAACAAAGACTGCTTTACCTTGGAACTCCAGCAGCACAGCAGCTGCTGTGAGCAAAATCAGGTAGACGATCACTATAGCCATGACGAAGTTCACCCTATTTTTCTTCCTGGGCTTCGAATCTGAAACACAAGCCCAGCAGAAGGTGGTAGCTACAAACAGGCACAAAGCAGAGGGTCCAGTCTGTGCATAGCCACGTCAGTGCCAACAGTAGTCTCCCTTGGAAGTCACATGGGAAAGACACCAGGCCCACAGCCCCCCAACTTTTCCCCATCCATCTTTATGAAACAGGTGAGAAGTGCTATGTTACTCACGCATCTTTGTGGCAGAGCATCAACCTTTGTGCCATGTGTCACCAATCAGAAGTGTTACATGGGCCTCCTTTGCTATTCAGTGTGACACCTGGCCCGTTACTTGAGTTCTCAGCTAATGTTTATGGAATGACATTCTAATTTTATATTTTGAAATTCCATAGTCGTGGTGGGGTAAGATTACTCTCATTTTATAAACGATCAGCAAAATTTAGAGAATCAAATAACTTGTTAGGTTATAGGATGCAGATCTGGAATTCATGTTCATGTCTTTCTTTTTCTTTAGATTTTTAAATCATGAAAGGAAAGCATGCTTCATATAGTCTATTAAACAACATAGACAGAATGACAAGGGTTAATGACCTGACCTGAACTCCCTGAAGTCCTAACTTGCTGAGGTGGGCTTTATTAGCATTCTGAGCATGTGTTCACACGTGTTCACACAATTCCACAGGCCATACACAGCTATCCTCTGCTGTGCAAGGGAATTGTTTCTAAGGCCCCACAAGCTCCAGAGATGCTCAAATATCTTCCATAAAATGGAATATTTGTATAGAACCTACACACCTCTTCCCATATGTTTTCAATCACCTCTAAATCACTTATAATATCTAATACAATCTAAATGCTACATAAATAGTTGTTATACTATTGTTTAGGAAATACAAAAATGTCTGCATATGTTGAGTTCGATCTTTTTGCTAGCATTTTTGGTCCTTGATTGAATTTACAGTTGGAAAGTCCTCAGATACAGAGATCCACTCCACTTCTATAGTGGAATCTGTCCACCATAGGACAGATATTTTTTTCTTTTTAATCTTACACAAATGATATCACGGTATGTATAATACACATGTTGCACAATACATCTAATTCACCTACTGCGCTGTACAAATGAATGATTTTCATGGTCATGCCTCTAGCTTTTCATGAAGAAAGATATTAAATGATTCTTTTTAGCAGCTATCTAATAGTCCTGAGGGGCAAAAGCAGTAGCTCCTGGAGATATTTCTCTTTTAAGAACTGTCTTCAGTTTGGGGCATTGCAAAAGAAATTGTAATAAATCTTTTCAGGGGCCCCTGGCTCCAGACTTATGTCTGCTGTCACATTTCAGAGTTCAAGAGGGCAGAGGCAGCCCACACAAGGCCCTGCGGTTCCCATAACTCATATCAACTGGGCGTCCACTCCACTCCATGCTGAGCATTCACCATCATCATCGTGGACCCTTGTAGTGACCCTGCAAGGGGGTGTGGGCACTCCCTGCTATGTACGAGAATTGGGGTTCTGGGATGTTAAGGAGGTGTCATGGATACATGACCCCAGATCTCTCTAGCTCCACATTCTGAGTGCGCCCCACTAGCCTACACTAACTGCTATCCTTGGGAACAGCCCAGCTGAAGTGCATCTGAGGACATCTCCAAAGGGCAAGGAGATCACCAGTGGGCCGACTAGAGAAAGAAAGTTTGTGGGAGATGAGCCCTACTTTTCCTTTGTGATAGGTGGAGATGTGTTTTGGGGTGACTATTCTGACAGCCATGTATGAAGTTCAGGACTTTTCTCCAACACCTGTGGAATGTGGGTCACCCTGCTGATATTCCTACCCCCTACCTGCAGGACAGGTCCTTTCTTAAACATTACCCTGATGCATGTGGGCTCAGGGTATCTCTGGCTGTGCCAAAAGCAGTAGTTTTATTGGTTGGTTGGTTGCTTAGTTTCTCAAGTTAGGGGGACTTAGTGATACTCAGTCTAGTGCACAGTGTCCCCCTCCTCTGCCACATCCTCAGAGTTCAGGCTTCTATAGTACTCAGACTGAGTACCTCAGCGCACAGCCTGCCAAGTCACTCCAGCCATTAGCCCTCCAGTGGCTGCTCACTGTCTTCAGAAGACACCTCCTCACTGGGCACATGAAGCCCTTCCATGCTGTGCTGTCGCTCCATCTCACATCACATAGATCCCCACAACACTAGGTTACGGCTTGGCGACTAGGGGCAAGCCATGTCTTTTACATCCAGAGCCCTTCCTTCTCTTTTTCCTGTGGCTGGTTCTTGGGCAACCTTTGTAAGTTCAGTCTAGTCTTTTCTGCCCCTAGATACCTCCTCTGCATCCCCTGGGCTGGGTGCCGCTCCTTCCCTTTCTCTCTGCCGTTGCATTGATCGCCCTGTATTGTGTCTGTAGATGTGTCAGTCTTCCTAAAAGGCCTGGAAGCTTCTTAAGCTGCCTTTCAGAATCAACATGAACAGGATGTGCAGGAAGGTGATGATGATTGAATGAATGTATGCAGAGTGCTGGGTGTTCATCATGTGAAGAGCTGAATATAGCCAGTGTAGAAGTGTTGGGAGGACATTAGGAATGTAGCTCAGAGTCACAAAGAATCACATAACCATCCTGAAAAGGATGGAGGACATTCAAGGGAAGCTTTATATTTAACATAAGATATACTTCCATAGACAGTAGTAAAACTGAAGAGAAGTAATATGTGGTGTAAATGAGAAGGTAAGCTGTGCTCCAAAACGAGGTATTATAGAGGTTAAGGTGAGCCTGGCAGCCATCATGGAAAATACAGATATTCTAAAGCCAGATGGCAAGAGTGTGATGGAAGACATTTCAGTAAAGATAAAGTGAGGAAGAAGAGGTAGGGTAATATTGTGAGAGTCGTGTATGAATGTTGAGTGAGGCCCAGAATGCTTTTATAATTCAGAACTACTTGCTGGCATATTAATAGCTGTGTTTTGTGGGTATATATAACTCACTTTGTACAAAGTGGAGCATCTGATAGTCTTCACCTTCTACACCGATCATTTTATCTCTTTGATAGTGGAAAAAACCATAAAGGAACTGTTTATTCTGGATTGGCTTTGACCAGTAAGTAAGGGGTGCTTGTTAGGAGAATGAAAAGAGCCTCTGACAGACCAGAACTGTGTCCCTAGAGTAAACTGTGGAGTCTGGACAGAGATTTTTGTGGAACAGTTTGCAGAAATTTGATAGCTCCATTGTCTGACTTACAATGAAGATATGGCTCCAGAGGGAAATAAGAATGATGTTTCAATTCCATACAAAATTCAGATGAAGAGAAAAGGCTGCATACCAACTCTGGTCTTCCCAGGCCTGCCGTCCTACAGTGGCAGAAGGGCCCTGGTAGATGTGCTATTGTCTTACAAGCAGAGGGCTCCCCTCCTTCAACCCAGCACTGGGCCACCCGGTGAGCAGACACATATGCCTGCCCTGAAGGCCTGATCTGCTTCACCCACCGCCAAGCAGCCCTGGGCACCCTGGGGAAGCACCTTCCGCTTTTGCAAGTAGCACCAGGGAGCACCAGTGCCACTTGGTGAACAAAGTAGACCAGAAGGGTACAGACAGGGCTTTGAAACCCTACATCATCCTCCTGAACTACAGCATTTAAGTTTGACCCAGTCACCTAACATTCTATACTAAACATCTAATACATTATGAAAAATCACTATTCACAACAAACACAACCCCAATAAGAAGAGATGTCAGCGCTGAGATGACACAGATACTGGAATTAGTCAACAAAAAAATTTTTTTTCAAGTCACAATAAAAAATGATTTAATGAGCAGTTATAAATACACTAGAAACAAATTTTTAAAAATCTCATTTAAAAAGATACATTAAAGAGCCAAATGGAATAATCGAAGACAGGAAATTAGATTAATAGTGTATATCTGTATGTGTTAGCCTGAACACACACTTCGAAGATAACAATATGTAAAGCAGCAACAAGCGGTGTTTTTTCTTCTGTTGTTGTTGTTGTGGATGTTGTTGCTGTTGTTGATGTATGCCTGTTTTCTTTCTTGTCCTTGGATTTTTGGTTCTTGTGTTTT